>CAUYPK010010714.1:0-14352 GCA_963574355.1 Loris lydekkerianus
CTTTGAGATATCACCTAACCCCAGTAAGAGTAGCCCACATAACAAAATCCCAAAACCAGAGATGTTGGCGTGGATGTGGAGGAAAGGGCACACTTCTACACTGCTGGTGGGAATGCCCACTAATATGTCCCTTCTGGAAGGATGGTTGGAGAATACTTAGAGACCTAAAAATAGACCTGCCTTTCAATCCTGTAATTCCTCTTCTAGGTTTATACCCAGAAGACCAAAAGTCACAATATAACAAAGACATCTATACCAGAATGTTTAGTGCAGGCCAATTCATAATTGCTAAGTCATGGAAGACGCCCAAATGCCCATCGACCCACGAATGGACTAGCAAATTATGGTACATGTATACTATGGAATACTATGCAGCCTTAAAGAAAGATGGAGACTTTACCTCTTTCATGTTTACATGGATGGAGCTGGAACATATTCTTTTTAGCAAAGTATCTCGGGAATAGAAGAAAAAGTATCCAATGTACTCAGCCCTACTATGAAGCTAAATTATAGCTTTCATATGAAGGCTATAACCCAACCATAGCACAAGACTATGGGGAAAGGGCCAAGGAAGGGAAGGGAGGGGGGAGGTTTTGGTGGAGGGAGGGTAATGCATGGGGCCACATCTATGGTGCATCTTAGAATGGGTACAGGCGATTGCACTAATGTACACAGTTATGATTTAACAATAAAAAAAAAACAAACAAAAAACAAAAATAAAAAGACCCAAAAAGAACTGCAAAAGAGAGATTAGAAAAGTTGATTAATTACAAAATAATAAACCTAAAAAACAAAACAAACAAACAAACAAACTGGTACATGCTCTACAATTGTTTAGAGATCAAACAGTTGATATCTCAGCCAATGTTCAAATCTTTCAACTAGGCCTAGATGCCTCCAAAGCAGACCCTTGGACTGTGCTGAATTTTATTCCAATGAAACTATACTTAAAAAAACACTTATTGAAATAAACTACATAAAAATGGTATTAAATATTTTACTGGACCATTTAATATATCAAATGGAACCATTGCTTTTTTAAGGTATTCTTTTGGGTGAAAATTAAGTAATAAAAATTATCACATTTAAAAAAAAAATGTTTCCTGTTCATTCACTACAAGTGTTCCCCCCCCCAAGAAGCATTAAAGCAAATTTTAATGTGTCCTAAAAACAAACAAACAAACAAAAAAAAACCCAGAAAAACTAGCTGGCTGTTGTGGCATACACCTGTAATCCCAGCGATTTGGGAGGGTGAGGCAAGAGGATTGCTTGAGCCTAAGAGTTTAAGGTTGCTGTAAGCTGTGCAACTGTAGCATTCTACCCAGGGTGACAGGGTAAGACTTTTTTTTTTTTTGAGACAGAGCCTCAAGCTGTCACCCTGGGTAGAGTGCTATGGCATCACAGCTCACAGAGACCTCCAACTCCTGGGCTTAAGCAATTCTCTTGCCTCATCCTTCCAAGTTGCTTGGACTACAGGTGTCCGCCACAATGCCCGGCTATTTTTTGTTTGCAGCTGTCAGTGTTGTTTAGCGGGCCCAGGCTCAATTTGAACCCACCAGCTCATGTGAATGTGGCTGGCAGCTTAGCCGCTTGAGCCACAGGTGCCGAGCCAAGACTGTGTTAAAAAAAAAAAAAAAAAAAAAAAATGGCCAGGCGCTGTGGCTCATGCCTATAATCCTAGCACTCTGGGAGGCTGAGGTGGTGGTTTGCCTGAGCTCACAGGTTCCAGAACAGCCTGAGCCAGAGCAAGACCTCATCTCTAAAAATACCTGCACATTGTGGCAGGTGCCTATTGTCCCAGCTACTTGGGGGGCTGAGGCAAGAGAATTGCTTGAGCCCAAGAGTTTGAGGTTGCTGTTAGCTATGAAGACATGGCACTCTAACCAAGGGCGACAAAGTGAGACCCTGTCTCCAAAAATAAAAAAAAGGAACAAGGGCTCACTATGGCTCAGTGAGTAGGGTGGCAGGTTTGAACCCTGCCCCGGCCAAATTGCAACAAATAGCCGGGCATTGTGGTGGGCACCTGTACTCCAAAATTCTCAGGAGGCTAAGGGAAGAAAATCACCTAAGCCCAAGAGCTGGAGGTTACTGTGAGCTGTGATGTTACAGCACTCTACTGAGGGCGACAGAGTGAGACTCTGTCTCAAAATAAAAACAAAAAAGAAAGAAAGGAAGAAACAAGAAACTGAGTTAAGGAACTGCTGATCTTAGAATAATAGAGATGGCATCCCCCAAACAGCCATTCATGGTGACCCTCCTATTCAATGTCCCATGAAGGCTAATACAAGGGTGGGCTGACCCAGGGTCTCCTTCAGGCCTTCAGGAGGACTATGTAGAAGAGTGTTGGCTCCAAGCATTTTCCCCCTGCTCTAAATCCTCAGCAAGATGGCTGTCAAGGCAATGGGAGGGGCACCCATCATCAAGTTCAGGCCATCTGGTAAGTACTCTTGCTGGAGGTGCCACACCTGAATCCCATCTTCTTTTAGATGTTGGGATTTAAGTTGATCCACTACTATGTGAGTAAGCAGGGGTAGATGGAATTTTCAATAATAAATACAGAAAATAAGGACCAGGGCAGTTGCTCACACCTGTAATCCTAGCACTCTGGGAGGCTGAGGTGGGTGACTTGCCTGAGCTCACAAGTTCAAGAACAGCCTGAGCCAGAGCAAGATCTTGTCCTTAAAAATAGTCAGGCATTGTGGTGGGTGCCTGTAGTCTGGGCTACTTGGGAGGCTGAGGCAATAGAATCACTTAAGCCCAAGAATTTGAAGTTGCTGTGAGGTGTGATGCCATGGCACTCTATCGAGGGCGACAAAGTGAGACTCTATCTCAGAAATAAACAAATAGGCTCTGCGCCTGTAGCTCAAGCAGCTAAGGTGCCAGCCACATACACCTGAGCTGGTGGGTTTGAATGCTGGGCCCGCCAAACAACAATGACGGCTGCAACCAAAAAATCGCTGGGCCTTGTGGCGGGCGCCTGTGGTCCCAGCTGCTTGGGAGGCAGAGGCAGAATTGCTTAAGCCCAGGAGTTGCTGTGACTTGTGATGCCACGGCACTCTACCGAGGGTGACAGCTTGAGGCTCTGTCTCAAAAATAAATAAATATAAATAAACAAACAAAACTCCCCCCAAATAGGGCGGCACCTGTGTCTAAATGGGTAGGGCACCCGCCCCATATATGGAGGGTGGTGGGTTCAATCCCGGCCTTGGCCAAACTGCAACAAAAAAATAGCCGGGCATTGTCGCAGGCACCTATAGTCCCAGCTACTGGGGAGGCTGAGGCAAGAGAATCACCTAAGCCCAGAAGCTGGAGGTTGCTGTGAGCTATGACGCGACAGCACTCTACTAAGGGCGATAAAGTGAGACTCTGTCTCCAAAAAATAAATAAAATAAATAAATAAAAATAAAAAATAATCAAATAAAAAAAATAAATACATACATACAGAAAATAAACAGAGTAAATATCTTTGACTTTGCTGGACAGATGGGCTTCAGACTCCCCTCAACTCATTCCCTGTAAACGTTTGCTCATCCACCACCTGTTCTGTGTCTGGGTCTGAATTGGCCCCAGACAGTGGGATACTGTGTGAGGGCACCAGAGGGACTGAGTCTACAGCAGGGTTCAGAAAGGTTCCCTTAGCTGGATCCTGGCTGAGTCTACCCTCTGCCATTAAAACTCCACCTGCACTCAAATGTCAGTCTCCCCAGCTCTGACCCATGGGACCTTGGGTCAGCTACCCCCTCAGAAGTTTCAACTTGGAAAAGACAGCAGGTGGCTCAAGGAGTAGGGCGAGGGCCCCATATACTGGGGTAGCAGTTCAAGCCTGGCCCTGTCCAAAACTGCAAAAAAAAAAAAAAAAAAAAAAGAAAAGGAAAGAAAAGAAAAGAAAAAACAGCACGTGCTCACTGGTAACCACGGTGGCTGCATTCCTCAGGAGGTCTCCAGAAGCAGCACCAAGTGGGATGCAGCGATAACAGAGAGGATTTATTTTAAGGAACTGGCTCCTGCAATCATGGGGTAGCAAGTCTGGAATTTTCAGGGCTATTGGACACTAGGGAAAAATCAATGGATGCTGCAACTTGGAGGCAGAATTCCCTCTTCCTTGGAGAGGGGGACCTCATTTTCGTTTTCTCTTAAGGCTTTCAACTGATTGCATGAGATCTGCTAAAGAGAAAATGACTCAAGGACACTTGCTAAAGCACAGTAGGGCAGACTTGGTTCAGGACCCTCCTCAGTAGGTACAGGGACCACTGCTATAGGGTTTGAACTTCATTTTTTTTTTTTTAGACAGAGCATCACCTTATGTGATGTCGCCTTAGGTAGAGTAATGTAGCATCACAGCTCACAGCAAACTCAAACTCTTGGGCTTAAGCGATTCTCTTCCGTCAGCCTCCTAAGTAGCTGGGACTACAGGCGCCTGCCACAACGCCCAGATATCTTTAGAGATGGGGGTCTCCCTCTGGTTCAGGATGGTCTGGAACCTGTGAGCTCAGGCAACCCACCTGCCTTGGCCTCTCGGAGTGCTAGGATTATAGGCGTGGGCTACTGCGCACCACCAGTGTTTGTGGTTTTTTTTTATAAGGTGTATGGGGCTGTGGGAACCAGTTTCTCTCAGGAGTGGGATTCGAACTCACGAACAGAATGGGTCCCGCCCACAGGGTCTCCCTGTACCCACTTTGCGGGGGCGGGGGGCCGCCGAGGGCAGCCGAGGACGTGCGTGCGTGCGTGGGTGCTAAAGGGCGGGCGAGTCCACGGGGAGGAGTGGCAGGGGGTGGCACCCGTGGAGAGGCGGGCAGGGCGGAGGGCACGCGCCAGCCTCCTCGCGACAAGCTCCCCCGCGCGCGCGCGGCGAGTGGTTCCGCCCGGCCCCCGGCTCATTGTGTTCGCCTCACGCCGGCCCAAGATGGCGGCGGCGCTAGAGGCCCCGGGCCTGTGACCACAAAGAGGGAGTTGGGGGCCGGACGAGAGCGCCGCGGCGGTAGCGGCGGCCGAGGCCAGGCCCCCCTCCCCTCAGTCTCCCGCCCCTCTGTCCTGCCCGCCCACCTCCGCCTGCCCTCCCGCCGGCAGCTCCGCCCCTCCCCCAACCGCCCGACTAGCATGGTGCTGCGGCCGCGCTCGCTGACATGGGGGAGAAACTGGAGCTGAGGCTCAAGTCGCCCGTAGGGGCCGAGCCCGCCGTCTACCCGTGGCCGCTGCCGGTTTACGTGAGTGCCTCCCCCTCCCCGTCTTCGTAGGTCGCCCCTCCCCCGCCGCCTCCGGGCCTCCCCAAACTGCGCGCGCCGGGACCCTCCCCCCGGGAGACTGAGCGGCCGGGCTCAGGAGTCACTGTTGGAGCCTCCTGTTCCCGTATCCCTGGGAGCCCCGCGGCCGTTTCCCGGGGGGATGGCAGCTCGCGCGCGCTCAGAGTGGGAGCGGGCTCCTGGGCCGCCCTAGCCGGCCTTGCTGCTGTTGTCCCCGCGGGGCCGCCCCAGGGCTCCTGCGAGCTCGGCGGCTTTCCTAGTTGACGTTTCGACCTGAAGTTTTGTTGGCCGACTGGTTCTTGGCGCTGTCAGTTTGCTCAGTTCCTTTATTTTTGAGGACACCTTTTCCTGTTCCTTTCTCCTGGCCTTTTTTTTTTTTTTTTTTTTAATAATTAGGAATTTTATCCCGCCAATCTTGAACGAGCAGGGCCGGTCTGACCTTTGGGAATTAGGAAATTTTGATTTCTTGGTCTTGAGCGGGCAGTATCGGTGTGACCTTTGGAAATCAGGAATTTTTGTATTCCTACCATTGAGTGGGTTAGGGGTGGACGGACCTCGGGAAGTTAGGAATTTCTGTCCCCTTAATTTTGGGGACCTTTGGAAAACAACAGGCCAGTGGAAACGTACAAGGGCGTCCCCCTAGTGGTTCCAGAAACCCACTCGGGGCGCCAGGATTCCGTGTCAAGGCGTCGGCCCTTGGAGACGGTATGCATGTGTCTACTTGTCCCATTCTGTTCCTCCACGCTCGTGGCTGGGCAGCTCGCGTTTTGGGTAGAAAGTGGAGCAGGTGCCGTTGGTGAGCTATTTGGGAGCGCCTTTTTCTGTACGCATCGTGTTTTGGAGAATCTGCGTGCAGGGGCTCTGGCGGGGAAACCCGCATGCCGCGGGACTCTAGGGCGCTCTCGAGTCAGTTTTTGGAATCGTGGTGGCTGGGGGGCGGAGTCAGGGCAAGATGAGCGCCCGATAGCCGGGGTTGGCTCCGGGCCCGGGGTTCTGGCAAGTTGGAGAGTTCGGTACGGTTTCCAGCTCTCCTCGTGCTCTGCCGCGCTCAGTTCGCACTTGGCCCGCGCCCGAAGGCTGTCTGGGATCGACCCTGGGGCTCTGGCTTTTCCGGTTGGGCAGCTCCGGGAGTTTTCCTGGGCGTCTTGGGCAGGGATCAGGCGGGGAGACATCCAAGGACAGATACTGAAAGTAGAGGAGGCGCCCAGTGCTCTTACCGGTTTCCACCTTCAGCATTCAACGCCTTCCAAACCCTTCCCGCCTCTGGTTCCCTTTCTCTCTGGTGCACTTATTCTGGGAAGTGGTAGAAGGCGTCTGGCCATTACATTGTTTTAAACTTAATTTTTTTTTTTTTTTTTTGCAGTTTTTGGCCGTGGCTGGGTTTGAACCTGCCACCTCCAGCATATGGGGCCAGTGCCCCACTCCTTTGAGCCACAGGCGCTGCCCAATTTTATTTTTTTGAGACAGTGTCTCAAGCTGTTGGTAGTGTGCCCTGGAGTCACAGCTCACAGCAACCTCAAATTCTTGGGCTTAAGCGATTCTCTTGCCTCAGCCTCCCAAGTAGTTGGGATTACAGGTGCTGGCCCCAAGGCCCACCTACTTTTTTTTAAAGTTGTTGTTGTTTGGCGCCCCGGGGCTGGATTCAAACCCACCAGCTCCAGTGTATGTGGCTGGCGCCCTAGCTGCTTGAGCTACACGCACCAAGCCTGAACTTAATTTTTCTTTCTTTCTTTTTTTTTTTTTTAATTCTATTCATTTTATCTTAATTTTTATTTCTTCTTTTTGTTGATATACACTATGGTTCACTATAGGACACACTGCTGTGAGTTTTGACAAGGCATGGAGTTCCTGAACCATTATTGCAATTCAGATGCCATACTATTCAATCACCGGGCAATCCACCTCCCGCTTCTTTTTTTTTTTTTTTTTTTGAGACAGAGCCTCAAGCTGTGGCCCTGGTAGAGTGCCATGGCATTAAAGCTCACAGCAACCTCCAGCTCTTGGGCTTAGACGACTCTCTTGCCTCAGCCTCCCAAGTAGCTGGGACTACAGGTGCCCGCCACAACGCCCAGCTATTTTTTGGTTGTATTTGTCATTGTTTTGGCAGGCCTGGGCTGGATTCGAACCCACCAGCTCTGTTGTATGTGGCTGGCGCCTTAGGCACTTGAGCTACAGGTGCTGAGCCCACCTCCCACTTCTTGACTAAACTGTTCTTTATTTTATTTTAATTAATTAATCAATTAATTCATTTTTTTTTTTTTTTTTTTTTTTTTTTTTTGAGACAGAGCCTCAAGCTGTTGCCCTGGGTAGAGTGATATGGCGTCACAGCTCACAGCAACCTCCAACTCCTGGGCTCAAGTGATCTTCCTGCCTAAGCCTTCTGAGTAGCTAGAACTACAGGTACCTGCCCCAGTACCTGCCTAGTTTTTTTTTTTTTTTTAGAGGCAGATTCTTACTTTGTCACCCTCGGTAGAGTGCTGTTGTGTCACAGCTCACAGCAACCTCCAGCTTTTGGGCTTAGGCGATTCTCTTGCCTCAGTCTCCTGAATAGGTGGGACTACAGGTGCCCGTTACAAAGCCCAGCTATTTTTTTGTTGTTGCAGTTTGGCTGGGGCTGGGTTTGAACCCTCCACCCTTGGTATATGGGGCTGGCACCCTACTCACTGAGCCACAGGCACCGCCCAGTCTTTTTCTTTTTTTTGAGACAGAGTCTTACTAGGTTGCCCTTGGTAGAGTGGGGTGACATCACAGCTCACAGCCACCTCAAACTCTTGGGCTTAAGTGATTCTTTTGCCTCAACCACCCAAGTAGCTGGGATTCTCTTGCCTCAGCCTCCTACCACAAGGGCTGGCTATTTTTTTTTGTTGTAGTTATCATTGTTGTTTAACAGGCCTGGGCGGGACCAGCCCCCACTCTGAAGTTTTGCCTTTTTCAGAAGGTCAAAGGAATGGCTTCAGCTGTATGTAGCTTTAGATCCAGTCAGGGCTCACTCAGAATGAAATTCTAAAATTCATCCAAGTTGCTGGGGGTTTCAAAATTATTCTCTTTATTGTCCTTAGTCAAATCTATTAGGGGGCGGACCACAGATTGTCCATTTGCCTGTTGGTCACAGGATATGTGGACTGTTTTTCAATTCTTGGTGATTAGGATGAAGCTGCATTAAACATCTGCCTGCAGGTTTCTATGTTAACTTCAGTATTCATGTCACTTGGGAAGTTTTTCAGGAGTGAGACTGTTAGGCCTTTGCTTAAGTGTGCATTTCACATCTTTCCATCTTAAAAATTGTCATTTTTGAGCATTGAGAGAGTTAAGAAAGTCCACTGGAGCCTGATATCCAGGCCTTGGGCAGGGAGTCTTGCCAGCTGCTATTCCACTTTTCCCCAATACTAAAGTGAAAGTTCATTTGGGCGATTTGTGACTTGACTGACTGCTGCCCCACTGTAGATAAGGCCTTCCACCGAGGTCTGGCAAGAGCTGGCTTTCTGGTGGCGGGTGAGACTGAGCTGCCTGGCATCTTTCCCTCCCTGGCTACACCCCACTTGGCAGGGGACAGGGTGTGCTGGGCCAGAAGGCAGGCAGGTCCAGCAGAATTCTTAGCCTAAGTAGCCAGTAGCTACTTTCTGTAACCTTGAGGTGACAACTTCTAACTTTCCATGTTCCCATTGAGGAATCTGGCTGCTTATGAGGAATGAGAGATAGTACTTCCTAGGATTTCATGTGTTAACACTCTGGGAGGCCAAGGCGGGAAAACTGCTTGAACTCAGCAGCTTGACTTGGGGAGTTGGAGGCAAGCCTGAGCAAGTACAAGACCTGGTCTCTATAAAAATAGAAAAATTAGCCCAGTGTTGTGGTGGGTGCTTGTAGTCCCAGCTACTCAGGAGGCAGAGGCAGGAGGGTCACTTGAACCCAGAAGTTTGAGGTTGCTATGAGCTATGATGATCCCATGGCACTCTAGTGCAACAGAGTGAGACTCTTATCTTAAAAAAACAAAACAAAACAATTAAAGGAATCTATGCGTTGTTAAGAATTCTTTGATTGTCACAAGGACTGTTTCTGAAGCTTAGGCTTTCTGAAATGAAAGCCAGAGCACTCAGATGACTACACATCTGAAAG
Source organism: Loris lydekkerianus (assembly GCA_963574355.1). Lineage (NCBI taxonomy): Eukaryota > Metazoa > Chordata > Mammalia > Primates > Lorisidae > Loris > Loris lydekkerianus. The sequence continues at coordinate 9,354 of CAUYPK010010714.1, forward strand.
GACCAAGACAGTTTATTCATAACTCATCCAAAAGCCCCACTGGGTACCTTCAGTGTTCCTGGGGGCATAGAGGATAGGAAGCCAATATTCTTAGTCTCAAGAAATTTATAGAAGGCTAGGTCTGGTAGTTCACACCTGTAGTCTTATGGCTCTGGGAGGCTGAGGCGGGTGGTTTGCTTGAGGCTTGGAGTTTGAGACTAGCATGAGCTAAGTGAGATAGCTGGGCATCCTGGCGGACACCTGTAGTCCCTGCTACCTGGGAGGCTGAGACAGGAGGATCACTTGAGCCCAAGAGACTGAGATTGTGAGCTATGATTCTCCCCAGGGCAACAGAGTGAGACTCTGTCTCAAAAAGAAAGAAAAATCTATGGAGAAAAGGTAGGTAGAGTATAAACAAAAGAGTTGAACACTGGGAGGCCGAGGCAGGTGGATTGTCTTAAGCTCAGGTTTGAGACCAGCTTGAGTAAGAGTGAGATCCCATCTCTAAAACAAAAAAAATTGCCAGGCATTGTTTTAGGTACCTGTAGTCCCAGCTACTTGGGAGGCTGAGACAAAAGAATCACTTGAGCCCAGGAGTTTGAGGTTGCTGTGAACCATGATGCCGGTACTCTACCGAGGGCGACAAAATGAGACTCTTGTCAAAAAAAAAAAAAAAGAATTGAACAGATACAGTGCTGAATTTAGTGAGGTGGCAGAGGGGGAGCTGTTGGTTTTGCTGTGGGGGAGGCTTCTTGGGGGAGGGAGCCCCTGTAGCAGGGAAGTGGAAACAAGCCTTTGTCCACACTTGGAAATTGGGTTTGCCCTTGAGAATAGATGGGGGAGGGTGGCTTTTGTTACATACCTTTAGCCTCCAGGATAGCTGCTTTCCCAGAGCAGCTTGTGGTGACATTTCTAAAGCAGGGTGGCCTTGCCCATTTTGTGGGAATAGCACAGGTGGCATTTTTGGTTGTCTGGCAGCTGCCCTCAGGGCAGTGGACCCCAGAGGGGAGAGGGCCAAGAACTGAAAGCCCTGGGAGTGGGACCTTCCCTTTCCTGACTCACTGGGCTGTGGGTGGGCAGAGTTGCCTGCTGGCTGCTGAGGAGGCAGAGTGAGCCATCCTGGCCATGACTCAGAAGTTATTTTCTGACACTGACCTCTGTGAGTATGTGAGTGTCCTGCTTAGTCTGAGCTCATGTGGGAGGCAGATTAACCTTTAGACTACTTTGTATGGGTAAAGGAGTTGTCTTAGAAAGGGAATGAATGGTACAAAAAACCTGATGTTCCATGTTGACGTCATAATAAATACTTGCTATTTCCTTCCTGGTAGCTTAAGAAGGGGGAGTCCAAGAGTAAGACCCCAAGCCATTCTCTCCTTAAGAACTGTTCTTTTCTAATTCTTTTTTTTTTTTTTTTTTTTTTTTTTTTTGAGACAGTCTCACTTTATTGCCCTCGGTAGAGTGCTGTAGCATCATAGCTCCCAGCAACCTCCAGCTCCTGGGCTTAGGTGATTCTCTTGCCTCAGCCTCTGGAGTAGATGGGACTACAAGTGCCCACCACAGAGCCCGGCTATTTTTTGTTGCAATTTGGCCAGGGCTGGGTTTGAACCTGCCACCCTCCGTATATGGGGCCAGGTCCCTACCCACTGAGCCACAGGCCCCGTCCCCTTTTACTTTTTTCTTTTCTTTCTGTCCTGGAAGGACAGATTTAAATTGCCCTGAATATAGGGTAAAAAAGAGAGACAGTTCCTTTGGGCAGCTCCTGTGGCTCAAAGGAGTAGGGTGCTGGGCCCATATGCCAGAGGTGGCGGGATCAAACCCAGCCCTGGCCAAAAACTGCAAAAAAAAAAAAAAAAAGAAAAGAGAGAGGCAGTTCCTAAGTTGTTTACCTAGAATTATATTAAAATAACATAAGTGATTGACTGGTTGTATACATTGTTCTTCTTTGTATCACAAATTTTATGACCTTGAATATAAAGAGTGATGCCTTTGGACAGTAGCTCTGGGAGGACTATGGGTGGCTGAAACCCCCTGTTCCCTTCTCTGGGCCTGGTGAGTGTTGAATACCTCACAGAACTACTTTTCACGAACTACTTTTCTCTTCTCAATCCTCTGGTCATACATAGGAAAGAGGCCAACTCAGTTTCTCCTAGATTTATTCAACAATCAGCACTTCTGTGACCAAATTTTTTTGGGGTTTCTCCATCCACAGAAGCCACCAGTTCTGCAGTTGACACCAGCTGGGGGTCCTTCAGTTCGTTTCCCACACCCTATCTGGAGTTAGTGTCAGATCTCATAGGTTGAGGGTTAAGTCGTGATACTAACCCCCATTTTTTTTTTTTTTTTTTTGAGACAGTCTTAATATGTTGCCCTCCGTAGAGTGCTGAGGCGTCATAGCTCACAGCAACTTCCAACTTTTGGGCTCAAGCAATTCTCTTGGCTCAGCCTTCCAAATAGCTGGGATTACAGGTGCTTGTAACAACGCCTGGCTGTTTTTTGGTTGCAGCTGTCATTGTTATTTGGCAGGCTGGGCTGGATTCCAACCCGCCAGCTCAGGTATATGTGGCTGGCGCCTTAGCCGCTTGAGCCACAGGTGCTGAGCCTTTTTTTTTGAGAGACAGAGTTTTATTTTGTTGCCCTCCGTAGAGTGCTGTGGCATCACAGCTCACAGCAACCTCCAGCTCTTGGGCTTAGGCGGTTATCTTGCCTCAGCCTCCCAGGTAGCTGGGACTACTGGCACCTGCCACAATGCCTAGCTGTTTTTTTGTTGCAGTTTGGCCGGGGCCGGACTCAAACCTGCCACCCTTGGTATATGGGGCCGGGGCCCTTCTCGCTGAGCACAGGTGCCGCCCATGCCCAGCTATTTTTTTATTGCAGTTTGGCCGGGGCTGGGTTCAAACCCGCCACCCTTGGCATATGGGGTCGGCACCCTACCCACTGAGTCACAGGCGCTGCCCGAGACCTCTTTTCTAAAAATAGCTGGGCATTGTGGTGGGCTCATGTAGTCCCAGCTACTTGGGAGGCAGAGACAGGAGAATCGTTTAATCCCCAAAGTTTGTGATTGCTGTTTGCTTTGATGCTACAGCACTCTACGAAGGGCGACAAAGTGAGACTCTGTGTCTAGAAAAAAAAAAAAAAAGAAAGAAAAGAGAAAAGAAAGCTCCATTATCTGTCCGGGCAAGATTGATTGCATTAGTGGTCACACATACCCTATCACTAGTGGATGAGGGGCAGACCAACCTGGTCCTTTAATCCTGCTTGGTTGTTCTGGTGACCTATCCTGTCCCGCCCTGTCCTGCCCTGTCCCACCCTGTCCCACCCTGCCCCAAAGCTACCTGGTATGGCCAGCCACCAGTCAGCTTATTAGTATATAGCAAGACACTTAACACTTAGGAGATTCCTAAAGACCAAATATTTTAGTATCACACGCTCCCAGTCCTAAAAATCTTACAAAGAGTACCTGTTTTCTTTACCCAGTTCCCTCACTGGTGACATCTTATGAAATATTAAATAGCATAATTATATCTTTGATGGGGTGGTGCCTGTGGCTCAGTGGGTAGGGTGCTGGCCCCATATACCGAGGGTGGCGAGTTCAAACCCGGCCCCAGCCAAACTGCAAAACAAAAAAATAGCTGAGCATTGTGGTGGGCGCCTATAGTCCCAGCTACTTGGGAGGCTGAGGCAAGAGAATCGCCTAAGCCCAGGAGTTGGAGGTAGATGTGAGCTGTGACCAGGGTGATAAAAAAAAAAAGAAAATTATATTTTTGATGCGCATATAGGCAGGACACCCTTTCCTGCTAAATTGGGAAACCTCCCTCCTTGCTCTTTCTATTTGACATGCTCTCTTTTTTAGGTGCTGTCTCTTTCCTCTCTGCCTATGTCTTGATTTCCGTAGTTGGGCAAAGTCTGTATATCTTTTCCCCTCATTTCTCTTCTCTTGTTGTGGTTATACACACACACCTTAGCCTCTTCTGTGCCTCATCTGTCCCCTCACACTATTGCTGTGATACAGGGTTCCCTCTTTCCTATTCAGGGCTGGATAGGAACCCCCATTTTGTAGGCCTGAGCAATGTCTTTATTTTTTTATTTTTATTTTTTGAGACAGAGTCACCTGGGTAGAATGCTGTGGCGTTACAGCTCACAGCAACCTCAAACTCTTGGGCTTAAGCAATCAATTCTCTTGCTTCAGCCTCCCAAGTAGCTGGGACTACAGGTGCCTGCTACAACTCCCAGCTATTTTTGCTTGTAGTTGTCCTTGTTTGGCGGGCCTGGACTGGATTTGAACCTGCCAGTTCCCATGTATGTGGCTGGCGCCCTAGCCCCTAGAGCTACAGGCACGGAGCCAGGCCTGAGTAATGTCATGTAAGCCACCTGGCCTTTTCTGAAGGGAACACCCTGCCATTTCCCTGGAGCTTGAGAGACTACATTCATTCATTTGTTAATACTTCATTAACCTTGAAAAGTTATCTCTCAAGCGGCGCCTGTCTTTCAGTGGGTAGGGCGCCTGCCCCATATACTGAGGGTTGTGGGTTCTAATTGACCCTGGCCAAACTACAACAACAACAAAAAAATAGCAGGGCATTGTGGCAGGCGCCTGTAGTCCCAGTTACCCGGGAGACTGAGGCAAGAGAATCACCTAAGCTCAGGGGTTGGAGGTTACTGTGATCTGTGTGCCAGGGCACTATACTGGGGCGCCAGTGTGAGACTCTGTCTCAAAAAGAAAAAAATACCTTATACCCCTAGACTGAGGCCCCACATGGAGACTTCCTGCTTTTGATCATTCCCTCTTCCAGAACCTCTGTTGCTTTTTTTTGAGACATAGTCTATGTCAGGGGTGGCGAACAAGTTCAACTACGCGCTCAGAGATCGCTCCTCAGAGGTCCCTCCTCAGAAGCAGCATAACAAAATCCAAACTTGGCAAAGAGCCACAGTATACAAAATAATGATAAGAGGCAAAGAACCAAAATTCATTTTGGCCGGGAGCCGCATGCGGCTCTAGCCGCTTATTCGCCACCCCTGGATG
>CAUYPK010010715.1:0-11040 GCA_963574355.1 Loris lydekkerianus
GCCATTCGATCCTATAATTCCTTTACTAGGTTTATACCCAGAAGACCAAAAGTCACAATATAACAAAGACATCTGTACCAGAATGTTTATTGCAGCCCAATTCATAATTGCTAAGTCATGGAAGAAGCCCAAGTGCCCATCACCCCACAAATGGACTAGCAAACTGTGGTACATGTATACCATGGAATACTATGCAGCCTTAAAGAAAGATGGAGACTTCCTCTTTCATGTTTACATGGATGGAGCTGGAACATATTCTTCTTAGCAAAGTATCTCAGGAATGGAAGAAAAAGTATCCAATGTACTCAGCCCTACTATGAAGCTAAATTACAGCTTTCACGTGAAGGCTATAACCCAACTACAGCACAAGACTGTGGGGAAAGGGCCAAGGAAGGGGAAGGGAAGGGGGAGGTTTTGGTGAAGGGAGGGTAATGGGTGGGGCCACATCTATGGTGCACCTTAGAATGGGTATAGACGATTGCACTAATGTACACAGCTATGATTTAACAATTAAAAAAAAAAAAGAATCCATAAAAAATTTTTTTTTTCCTGAGACAGAGTCTCACTGTACCACCCTTGGTAGAGTGCTATGGCGTCACAGTTCATAGCAACCTCTAGCTCTTGGGCGTAAGTTATTCTCTTGCCTCAGCCTCCCAAGTAGCTGGAAGTACAGGTGCCTGCCACAACACCTGGCAGTTTTTTGGTTCTAGTTCTCGTTTGGTAGGCTTGGGCTGGATTTGAACCCGCCAGCTCTGTTGTATATGGCTGGCGCCCTTCCCACTGAGCTTCAGGCACCAAGCCCCATAGTAAGATTTTTACAAGCATTGTTACGCAGTGGTCTTCTCATTGTGGAGTTTTGATGTTGCCCTCCTCATGGATTTTGATGAGAACGATAGAGGTTTTAATCCAGTGGAAAACCAGAATCATTGGCTATGGATATGTAATATAATTTTGACATATTTACAAATTGGTTGTAAAGTTACTGATCACCCTTTATTTATGGCTTCTGACTATTGTCAGGAATGTGGATTTCAGGGTGCCTCCAGTTACCACCTGAGCCTTTATTTACCACCTGAGGATAAATTCTTGCTCTTTCTTGCCAGGTATAGGGGTGTTTGTTCTGTATCAGTGAGTTCAGCCACTGGTAGGTGGTATTTCTGCTTCCTGGGTGGAAGTTAAGCTCTCTTCGGAGTAGTCCTCTCCATAGTGAGTATGAGGACCTGAGCTAAGGTGCTTTACAAGCCTACCTGACTGCTTTACCTTTGGCCTATCCCTGACTCCATTAATCATTCAGTTTGCTGCCTTCATTCTTTTGGCCTATTTTTTAAACAAAATAGAAACAAGAGAGGCATTAAAATGGGATTTTCATTGACATAGCTGATTGAAACCTTCAAATTCAATTATGTCTCCACAGCAACTTCCAACTCCTGGGCTCATGCGATTCTTCTGCCTCCGCCTCCCAAGTGGCTGGGACTACAGGTGCCTGCCACAACGCCCGGCTATTTTTTTGGTTGCAGCAGTCATTGTTGTTCTGCGGGCCCAGGCTGGATTTGAACCCGCCAGCTTAGGTGTATATGGCTGACACCTTAGCCGCTTGAGCCTGTGATTTTATTTTTAAAAAACCTTTTCTTCAGGCATGCAATCTCTAGAAACATGACATTCTTCTTCTGACAATAGAGTTGAACTGTCTAGTACGATGATAATGTAACAGGTAACAAGTGGACAGCTATTTTTCATTGTTTTTCTTTTAGTTTGTCACTTAGACCTCCTGAGATCTTAATAGGTAAACTGGTAAGCCTGGATATTTTTAAAAAATAATTTTGCATCTGAATATGTTTTAAAAATCTACATTGTGGGCTGGGCGTCTGTATCCCAGTGGTTACTGTATCCCAGTGGTTAGGCACTGTACACTAGGGCTGGTGGGTTCGAACCTGGCCGGGCCTACGAAACAAAAAAGCTGGATGTTGTGGCAGGCACCTGTAGTCCCACCTACTAGGGAACCTGAGGCAAGAGAATTGCTTGAGCCCAAGAGTTTGAGGTTGCTGTGAACTGTGATTTTACAGCACTCTACAGAGGGTGACAAAGTGAGACTTTGTCTCAATTAAAAAAAAATAAACAACCATCTTGGTGCCTCTGGCTCAGCAGCTGTGGTGCCAGCCATATACACTGGAGCTGGTGGGTTTGAATCCATCCTGGACCTGCCAAACAACAATGACAACTACAACCAAAAAATAGTTGGCTGTTGTGGTGGGTACCTGTAGTCTGCTTGGGAGGCGGAGGCAAGAGAATCACTTAAGCCCAAGAGTTTGAGGTTGATGTGAGCTGTGATGCCATGGCACTCTACAGGGTGACATAGTGAGATTCTATCTCAAAAAAAAAAAAAAAATCCAAATTGTGCTGAGAACACACAAGACACTGTGAATAACCTTTGTCTAGTGTCAGATTTCACTTTAATTATTCAAAAAAAGAGTAGCAGCTTCTTTTCCTTTTCTTCCTCCCTTCTTCCGCAACTTATTTTGCCTTTCCGCCTTAACTGATTTTTACCTCAGCTGGGGAACTGCATCTCTGCTAAGAAGATGCAAGCAGAGAGGGTCAGAAAGGGAGGTAATTGGACCTCAGCTTCATATTTGATAATGCCCTCAGAACTCTGAGTCTGGAGATCATCATATCTTCTTGGGATAAAGAAAGAGACCCAGGACGTTGAGTAGCTCGGCCAGTCTGCCTGACTGCAAAGCCTTTTCTCTTTTCTCCGCAAAGTAGAGATTCGTGTAAGGGGAAAATCTGGTTTGGGGAGCCATAGGCAAGGCAGAGCATTGGTGAAGAACTTGGCCTTGGCAGTCCAAAAGACTTTTTAGGAAGAAGTTACCTAACTGCTTTGTGAGTTGGATTCCAGCCATAGAACAGAGGCAGTGAGCCCTGTTCTACTGTTGTTGTGAGCCTGAGTTAATGCTTACCTGGTGCTTATTACAAAACACGAGTTCGGTAAATGACAGATTCTCAAGATAAAGATGTGGCAGTGGAGCAAGGCTGACTTAGTCCTTACCCTGGAGCTTCTGACCCCGGGCAAACCATCCATTCTCACTGACTACAGCTGGGTGGACTCATCCACGGTTATTGTTCTCCCGAAGTACCTGATTCTAAAATAGTGTCACAGTTTTTGAAAAGAGATGTTGAAATAAGAGTCCCATGTATTGTAGGGATAGGATAGGTTGGTTTCCTAGGGAATGGGAGGTATGTTTCTTTAAATCATGTGGCGTATTGCTTTAGACAAAGAGTACTTGGCTAGTTCAAAAAGAGTTGGTTGAAGGATACGGGGACACCCAGTATAAAAGGTCTGCAACTGAAGGTGCAGCCTTCAGCTTTTCAAGCCTCTAGAGTTTCTGGTTTTCTTTCTGTTCTTCCTCTTTTTATAGTATTCTACAGCATGGTACCCATTTGATAGTTTGTTGCTTGAGGTATTTGAATTGCTACTGGGCACCCACCGGATCTGGTGACGTGGTAGCTCAAGTCGGTAGTCATCTGCGCCGAATGTGGCCACTTGGGCCTGCCCTTTTAGCCAAAGATGGAGGTTTGCGGAGAATGGACCCTTAGGAAAGAGCAGGCACGGGTAGTTTGCCAATTACTTATGTTTTTAGTTAGATTGTACAAAAAAAGGAAAGATCTAGAAATTAGTTGTGTTTTCTGGAGCCTGGCAGCCCAGTTCCTCAAACTGAAACATGTAGCATTATTTGATGGCAGAGTGCCCCGAAAGCAGGCTGAGATTTAATGAGAAAATAATTCTCTTGAAAGTTGATCCTGCCAAGCTAAATTTATAAGTTTGCTGTTGTCACTCTATAATAAACATTGGATATTAATCTTCATGTTTCCCTTGAATTTCTTCCAGAGATATGAAGACTATGGGCTGACTCCCCCATCAGGCCCGTTGCCAAGGTAAGGTTCTCAGAATGAAGTGTATTATCACTTTCTCACATAAGCTGTTTTCTTCAAATTTTGTAAACTCATTTATTTTAGCTAGTGTGAGCAGATGCAAAACTCTGAGTTTTGTATATTCTCTTTAACTAGAAGAGGAAGGGAAAAAGTTGGAATTTTTCTGCTTCCAGCCATGACAGACTAGGTAATTTAGACTAGTCCTCTTGCTGAGTATAACTGGAAAAGCTGAGCAAAATATTAAATGTCTTTTAAAAACCCAGAGAAGTAACAAGGCAGTGAAGCAGTATGGGGCCAAGATCCAGGAAACTCAAGAGAGATGGGCCCTGCGTGGGGGCCGCTCTGCTCCCAGAGACATCTGTGAGTTCCATGGGAGGCAGCTGAGAAGCCAGACTAAGTTTTTGACAGGTGCATGTTGCTGGGAGAGCAAGGAGGAAAGACCTTAGCAAACACCCCGAGGTTTTGAGTTTGGACCCTTTGGTGTTATTGCCTAGAATAAGAAGGAGTTGTGCTAGATCGGTCCCTCAGGAACTAAGGCTCAGCTTTGAAAGGTCCCCAGGGATGGCTTCCCGGCAGAAATAGCTGTAAATCCCCTTTAGAGGAAGATAATGTCACTGTGGGGTTTCCATTGTTCTACAGTGTATCCCATACATGCACACACCCAGATGAGTATGAGAGGAAAAGAAAATCTAATTTTAAACAAATCAAGAGAAACAGACAATAGAAATAGAACCACAGGAGATCTAATTATTGGGGTTCTCAAACACAGATTTTAAAATAATGAATGTGCTTAGTAAAGTTAAGGTCCACTGTCCTGGAAGGAGTTGTTTTTAGGATAGCTCATTAAAACAATGCTAAAAGAATACGTAAGTATAAGATGATAAGGAGGCAAGGGCGGTGCCTGTGGCTCAGTGGGCAGGGCGGTGGCCCCATATACCAAGGGTGGCAGGTTTAAACCCGGCCCCTGCCAAACTGTAATAAAAAAATAGCTGGGCGTTGTGGCCGGTACCTGTAGTCCCAGGTACTTGGGAAGCTGAGGCAAGGGAATTGCCTAAACCCAGGAGTTGGAGGTTGCTGTGAGCTGTGTGACGCCACGGCACTCTACCTAGGGCGATAAAGTGAGACTCCATCTCCACCAAAAAAAAAAAAAAAAAAAGCTGATGCAATAATGTTGTTTAAAGCACATAATAGAATTATACATAAAATATGCTCAGTTACATTTGTAGAAGCACAGAAAAAAGATTGGAAAGAAACAACTAAAATATTAAGTGATACCCCTGAACATTTCCTCCTCCCATTAGTTTTCCATACCTTCCATGTATTCAAGAATGACCTTGTTATGCTTTCATTTTTTATTTTTCTCATATCCTGAGAACACTGAAGCATCTTGTAATGATTATAAAAGAAAAAGTAACATAAAAAATACAGAAGTGAGTAGAGTGTCACATAAAAGGTGGGCAAGATGGCGGAGCGTGTCAGTGGGGGCGGAGTGTGTCAGTGGGGAGGTCAAACATGTAGCCCCCCAAAGAAATCTATTTATTGAAGTAATTCCCATAGTAGGAAACTCTGTAGCATAATAAGACAAAGTAAATTCCTGGAAAGATGGAAACAGTAAAGGCTCAAAAATTAAGTCAGTTTAAAATTATTTCTGGGCACTCACTAGTCTTATAAACAAGAAGTTACCCAATCCCAGAGAAAAGAAAGAAACAAGACTTTTAAGGCCATGAGAAATGAGCCTTCAGAACCTAAATGGACCATAATCTTTTCAACTCATAGAGGTCTTGAAGATGTGGACAATGAGGTGGAGTGAAAAATAGATTCAGTACCTCTGACTCTTAACACAAAACACAACTATGCACTGTCCCCAATCCCTTATCTTGAACCCTCTGGGGCCAGATGTGTTTCAGGATTCTGAATTTTTCCAGACTTCAGAAAGGGGATTTGGATATATATTTTATAGGGTTTGGAGCTGAGCCCATAATCACACAGTCTTGTTATTTTTGAGGCTAGGTACATACATATGCACACTGAGGTGAACAAATAAAGACAAATGGTTTCCTACAGGATGAAATCAGGTTTCACAGGCTGGTGACTTCTAGTCAGGGTTTATAGCCAAGTGAGTTATAAAAAAGCTCCTGGCTTTCATAGCTTTTTGATTCTGGAAATGCAGATAAGGGAATGAGGACTTATATAAACATTCAGAACACACAAAGCCCTATCTTCAAGCCAAATCATTACCCAACAAGATCATGTTGCTGTAGTTCTCCAGCATCACATCTCTGTAGAGGTCCTTTTGAGCCCAGTCAAGGTGACCCCACTCCTCTCTGGTGAAGTACATCGCCACATCCTCAAATGATAGCAACTCCTGAAAAACTGGCTGATAATTGCAAATGAAATTCTTATAATAACTTGTGAGCAATGATTATTATTCTACACATGAGAAAACTAAAGTTTGGGGAAGTCAAGGTCACTCAATTCATAAAGAATAGATGCAGGGCTCCACTCAGGCCTGTTGGCCCTCAGGCTAGACATGTTGTGTTTTCCTTTCCATGGGGGTCAACAGCCTTGTCTTCTACAAGGCCAGATGGTAAAGATTTTGGACTTTTCAGGTCATTTGGTCTCTGCTGCAACTCTGCTATTGTAGCATGAAGGCAGCCATACACTTTAGTTAAGTGAAAGGGTATGGCTGTGTTCCAATAAAACTTCACCAACAGGTCCAGGGAGGCTTACAGATCCCTATTATATACAATACTCCAATTAATCTAATTCTTCTGCCCAGTGACAGATAGGGTCACTGCAGACAGATTATTACGCCAACTATTTACACAGGGATGGAGAAGATCAATGGAATGTAGAGGCAGCAGGTACTGGCTGTCCTGGGGAAGTATCACCCATCAGGAGTGCAAGAGTAGGGTACAGGAGAGGGATTGGAATCAAGAAAGCTATTGGAGAGGGAGGAAGACTGGAGCTAGGGCTACAGAGAACGCAGCCACCCCATCCTACTGCCTCGCAGGGAGGGAGCTGTGGGAATGGTCACCCAACCTCTACTTCCTCTCATTCCGTGTCCTCTGACCCCCTCCATCCCATTGCCAACGGCCACCCGGAAGCTAGATGTCAAGGGAGCCCATCACTGTTAAATATAAATGGTATGGAGCAACATGCACAAGAGTGGAAAGCATATCCACAGGGGGTAAACAGATGCGTCAGCATAGCATACATGCAATTAACTGTGCATTCTACTCCTGTGGGCTGAGGGTGCCCCTGGAGCAGAGAGCCTGGGAATCCCCACCCCATCCTAAGAAGCTTCACTTAGCTCCTCTCTGCAGATAGATACCTGAATCTCTCAACTGATATGACCTTTTTTTCCTCCCTATCAAACCTGAGTTCCAGAGCTTAAGTTTCAGTCCCTCTCTCATCACCATCCTGAATGTCCCTCTTTTGCCAGAGCTGCCCTGCGAGGTCCTCCAGCTGCCTTACTCAACCATCTGCCCCCTCTGCACTTACATCAAAGTGCGCTGGGGAATCAAATGGCTTCACTTACCACAGAATTATCTCTACACATCTGTAGTTGAGCCTTGCATGTTCTTCAACAATGCTTTCTCTTATAGCCCTCTCAATGGTATCTACACCTTCATCATTCTCCTTTCAGTAAACATTTACTGAGCACCATAGGCTTGTAGGCTTCATGCTATATGCCAGTAATAAAACAAAGGCTTCAGGTCCTGCTGAGGTCACAGGATACAGCTACTGAGGTTGTATACGGCTCAACTCTACAGGACCCCATTTCCATCAAATCTCTATGAAGGGGGCCCCAGAGTCTCAGGGTGCAGGTGCTTTTCAACTCCTCTCACCCCCCAGACTCCTCGAGACAATATGCAATTTTTAGCCATTCCCTCTCTCTCCTCCCTTAGAGGAAGGAGGTCCCCTTTTCCTAGATATCACTCCTCTTCTGCCTCCAACTCCATTCTCTACATCTCCCCCAGGATCTCCTCCAAATATGATGACTCTTCCTTGTATGCATCTTTGCTCTCTTTCCGCTGCCCATTGGCTTCTTCTCTTTAGCCAGGAAAAATACTAAAATCTCTCCTATCTTTATAACAACATTCCTGCCCCTTACTTCCTCTGTTCCCACTCTTTCCTCTCCTTACAGGTCTCACCTCTGCAAAGAATACCACCCCCTCAGCTCACAACCATTCCACACCCCAGGGTCCAGCTTATGCCCTCATCCTTCCTCAGGAGCTTTTGTTCTAAGGCCTGCAGACACCAGCTACCCAAGAAACACAGGGATGGGGATGGCAGAAAGATTGCACAGAGGAGATGATTTTTGAGTTGTGTCTTACAACATAACTGGGAGTTTGCCTGTTGGACGGAAAGTATAGCATGTACAGATGGGTGGGGCAGAAGGTCATTGGTCCTTCCTGAGAGCAGATTCTCTGGCTGTCAGGGAATAGCTGGTGGAGTTTCATGCTCCCTCAGAGCACATGGCCTACCAGGAGCAGCACTGTCAAGCTGTTGTCCCCAATTGTCTCTTATAACAACTGCTGTAATGGCTTCCTAACCATCTCCTTTCTGTCACATTCAACCTTTTCTTATCACTTTCCATAATGCTACGAATTCAATCACTGACCTTCCATTCCCACTGACCATCCCCTTTGAAACAAACAGTTCAGAATTTATTCCTGCAGCATGAGAAGTTCTTTACATATCTCTTTCTCCAAATTGTCATCTCCCAGCACCTAAGGTAGCATCTGGAATATACAGCAGCAGGTATGCAGCAATGCTCACTGATACAAACAATGAGTAACCATGGTAGCAATAGCTTCACTTTACAGAACACTGAAATCTAACTGCATTCTATGGAAAGGGCTGCATTTGCTGCGTTTCGTTTTATCCTCCCAACTCTTGGTGAGAGGCACACGATCCTATTTTACAGATAAGGTGGCAGTAGCTGGAATGCTTATGTAACTTGCTCAAGGGAACACTTCTAAACCAGAGCCTGGATTTGAACCTACCTGACTCTTTATATCACACTTTCTTTTTTTTTAGAGACAGAGTCTCACTTTGTGGCCCTTGGTAGAGTGCTGTGGTGTCACAGCTCACAGCAACCTCAAATTGTTGGGCTTAGGTGATTCTCTTGCCTCAGCCTCCTGAGTAGCTGGGACTACAGGCACCTGCCACAACACCCGGCTACTTTTTTGGTGCAGTTTGGCCGGGGCTGCTTTTGCACCCACCACCCTCAGTATATGGGGCCCGAGCCCTACTCACTGAGCCACAGGTGCCACCCTATATCACACTTTCTAAGGAAATTCCCCAAATTGATAAATGTGGCTCAATCTGAGCAAAGGAGTTATTTGGCAGTAATGAGTATACCAAGGAAGCAGAGAAAGAACCACATCTCACCTTCCTCTTGGCTGTCGGGAACATCGTTTCCATGGCCTTTCTTTGACAAGGGTAGGATCCAGGCTGTCAGGCTGAGCTGAAGGAAGAAAAACATAATCAGTAAAGCCAGCGCTCACTGAAGTTCTCTCACTAGGCATACTTGGGACCAGGAATTCCAAATGAGGCCCACAGATAAAACTTACTCAATATAGTCACTCTGATTGGTATTGGAACATGTGATGAAATGAAGGAGCCACTACAATTGTCTTCTAGGAATTTCTGAAGCTAGATCACTCTCTAAAGAACCTGTGGCCCTCCCCTCCCCTTCTCCCTAGAACATGTTCTGCAGTACCTCACTTGGAGATTGCATCATATACAAAGGGATAACAGCAGACCACCTATAAAAATAGAACTCTGATCTACAACTTGCAGCAGGAACCAACTCTGGAAGCCAACCATAGTCTCTGCAGCAATGGGCCCCAAATCAGGACTTGGTAGATAACTCAAATTTTGACCCTCAACCCCCTTCAATTTAGAGCCAACAGGAGAAAGTCAAATAAGCTCCCCTGCCCAATCACATAGGATGACGTACTTCTAGTTAACCACGTTCCCTAAGCCAAAAACCTCCAAACAGGGAACATCTGAGCCTTCTCCTTTTTCATTATAATACTTTTCTTCTGCCTGACTTGGAATCTCTACTGAACACAAGTGATGGTGATCAACTCCCTTGCTATAGGAAGCTCTGAATAAAGAGTCTTTGCTGTTTCTTATTTGGATGCTCTTCATTTATTTCTACATCTCACAATCAATTTTTGGACAGGTATTAGAGATTTCAGACTTCAGACTACACACACACACACACACACACACACCAAGAAGTAATTATAAATTCAACATTGTTGATATTGTTGCTCTGAAGGAGTACACAGGATGAAATACTGGTGATTTTCCTTTTTCTGTGTGTTTTTCTACATTTTCCTAATTCTACATCCAACTTAATTCTACTTTCATCAAACAAGAGTCACATACATAATATATAGGTTTTATCTTTTGTTTCAGTGTCATCTGAACCATACGTTTATCTTGCCAAGAGACATTAATCTCCAAACTTGACTCCTAAAGCAATACAGAGAACTTTACCCCAAAATATGGCCCATTGATATAAGGAACTTTTTGAATTTAAGCCCCTTGTAGATCAGTAGATGGTGCAGAAACTTTCCCCCTATCATCTTAAAGATTCACTAAGGAGAACAATGTTTCCTTTTCCACCCTGTTTTCTTTCTTTTTCAATAGATAATTTCTAAGATAATTGCATAACTATGTATCTGCAAGTAGGGTTTATCAGTTGATTTTCCAGGTAACCTTCAGAAAGCAAAGGGGAAATTTCCCTTGGCTCCTACATTCATGAATAAGTTCACTTCCATTAATACCATAGGCTATTTCTTTTGTTTTTCTACATCTACCACTATGTATGCTCTGCTCCCTGTGCCATCACCACGCAGTAACAAGCCCCCTGTAAAAGTGTTTTGGGATTCTTCAAGCACTCTCTGGTTTGGTCATTTGCTGGAAGGACGCACTGGTGACAACAGTAACAATAACAGGCTTGCCTTCTCACAAAGAGTGACTCTTTCTTACTTTCATCTCACACACAATTTATCTTCCCCAACGTTCACAAGGGGCCCCCCCCCCCCGCGGCCCAAGCGCCCGACAACATCTTCCACGCAACAAGCCGCC
>CAUYPK010010717.1:0-27409 GCA_963574355.1 Loris lydekkerianus
AGTAAATCCCCCTGGCTCACAACCTTAATTTTAACTATAGCGGCCCACTTGTAATCCTTTTACTACTATTGACTTTTGGTCTCTGCATAATTAACAAGTTACTAGCCCTCATCCAATCCAGGATCTATGCAGTTCAAATAACGGTTTTACAGGCACAATATACTCCTCTCAACTCTGGATTCACTGGTGATGGCATAGAGATAGGGCCTGTAAGACCTGCTGAAGACCCAAGACTGGATCTTCTATGCACTAGAAAAGGGGGGAATGAAAGGACCAAGCTAACCCCATTTTGTTAAAACTAACTCCATTTTTTCTCACAGCCTTCACTGACCCCACTTTGCCCCGCAGCCTTTAATTTACAGCTGCAGCTGCATACCAAAGGTGATAGGCAACCTGCTTGCATACCAAAGGTAAAAGGCCACCTACTTCCTCCCCCAACCCCGGCTCCAGTGTGTCAGCCCCAAGTGATAAATCCCTGGTAGTAGTAAATCTTTCCCCTAAGCAATTAGCCTAACTCAAACATTGTTTAGGTCCCTAAGCCCCCATTCCACCTCCCTTTTCTTTTCTGTATCCTTAAAACTGCTCTTCACTCTGCAGACGGGGCTTCTCGGCCCTGCTCCTGCCATGCCAGGAACGAGACGCCCAGACTAGTCTGTGAATAAATGGCTCTTCTGCTTTTGCATTGAACTCGGCTCCTTGGTGGTCTTTGTGGGTGATTTCAAGATCTGGGCACAACAAAGGTGGCCCCCAATTTTGACATTATATTATTGTCATGTAAATGTAATTATTGACACAAAGTGGATAAATTAAAGCCACATAAACTGGGCAGCACCTGTGGCTCAGTGAGTAGGGCGCTGGCCCCATATACCAAGGGTGGCAGTTTGAAATCCTGCCCCAGCCAAACTGCAACAAAAACATAGCCAGGTGTTGTGGTGGGCACCTGTAGTCCCAGCTACTCGGGAGGCTGAGGCAAGAGAATAGCCTAAGCCCAAGAGCTGGAGGTTGCTGTGAGCTGTGATGCCACATTACTCTACCGATGGCAACAAACTGAGACTCTGTCTCTAAAAAATAGACACACAGACCTTTCTGTGCTATTTTCACAGCTTCTTCCTTCAGAATAAAAAATTAATCTTTAAAACAGCCAGCCTGCTGGATGATGCTTTTCTTTTTTCGTCTGGGTACTCTGTAGTCACTTTGATGTGAATG
The DNA here is from genome assembly GCA_963574355.1 of Loris lydekkerianus. NCBI lineage: Eukaryota > Metazoa > Chordata > Mammalia > Primates > Lorisidae > Loris > Loris lydekkerianus. The sequence goes on from CAUYPK010010717.1 coordinate 1,207, forward strand.
GTTCAGTGTCTTGTGGCTACAGCATGAGGGGAAACTTACCTTTTCTCATAAAAGTACACTAAAAGATCAACTCACAGTTAAGGTTTATGTACCATGTGAAAGGTGTAAGTGGAGGCACCCAGAGAGGAGACCAGAGCTGAGAGGTCAGGTCATTGAAAGGAGATGACCCAGCTGGGCAGTGCAAAGTGACATCTGCACTGAGGGTGGTAGTTACAGACCCCTTTCATATGCTGTAGGGAGTGCACAAATTTCACAGCTCACCCTGGAATGTTAGGCTCCTTTGGAGCTAACTAGATCCTTATTGTCTTTGTTTTAGAAGGAGAGGAGGAGAAGGAGAAGGGGGAAGGGTTTGTGTGTGGCTGCGTTAGGTCCCCTAACACCATGCACACTGGGAGATTTACAAAGTGATTACCCAATATCCTAATGGGATCTGACATTTTTCTCCCTGCCTTTTAGAGAGGAGGGAGAAGATGAGGAGTATATATGGTAGGTAATTCTGTATAGGGGTGATAAATATTTGCTAGAGAGAATGAATAGATCCTTGGAAGAATGAATGGATGGATGGGGGGATGGATTTATTTGTGTATTAACCCAAGAGACAGGTACTGTGTTTAAAATAATGGGGGCCAAGCCTGGTTGCACTTTAATCTTCTTTCCTGCAACATACTAAGATAACAAGGAGAGGGAAGGAAGTCAATGTTCTCTTAACTGGTTTATGCAGATAGAGGGCAAGTCTCTTCCAAGGCCTATTGTGCTCTAAGAGCCTTTAATTCAAAATATTCTTTATACCAGAGGAACACTTATGCACTGTTGGTGGGACTGCAAACTCAGACAGCCTTTTTGGAAAGAAGTATTAGGAATCATCAAAGAACCCATTTTATCCTACAATTCCTTTCCTAGGTACCTACCCAGAAGAAAAAAATAATTTTACCATAAGGACATTTTCATTTGAATATTTATAGCAGCTCAATTGACAGTTGCAAAGTTGTAGAAACAACCCAATTGCCCATCAACCTATGAACAGGTGGACAAACTGTGTTATATGTATACCACAGAATACTATTCAACCCTTGACAATGATGGAGACTTTACATTTTTTGTATTTACCTGGACAGATTTGGAGAACATCTTCCTAAGTAAAGTGTCTCAAGAATGGAGAAGCATGCATCCCACATACTCAGTACTAAGCTGAAATGAATAGATCAACAACTACAGGCCCACTTGAGAGAAAAAACACAATTAAATTCAAGAAGAGAGGGGTGTGTTCTGTTAAGTGCCCACCCAACAGGTACCTAACAGGTACAGTGGAGTCGTGTTTGTCATACCTCCTGGGTGAAGGACTCAACAACATGAAATTTACCTTACAAAAACACATTGTAACCTAATCTCTTTCATCCTCATATCAACCCAAAATGAAAAAACAACCTGAAAAAAATTCTTTATACCAATGAGTCATATCTTGGGGTAAAAGTTCCTGAGCTCTTTCATGGAAAAATGACTGGCATGAACGGCTGTTCGTCTACTTAATTCTGATACAAAGTCCCTAAATTTTAATTTGGAAGGGGTTCTTCCTAGCACTGGGCAAATTTGTGCTTACATGGAAGACCCCAGGGAACCTCTGCAGTTCCACCAGGGTTCAGGCAGTTGTCTGCATTCTTGGTTCTTGGTGTGCTCTAGGTCAAAGAAAGACCAGCCCCCACCAAAAGGAAGGCAAGCATGAAACAGTTGCGGAAGAGAAAGGTAGGTTTATAGAGCAAGATAGTTCTCCTTGCCATGACAAAAAAGGCCCTGGTAGTAGTCTGGGTGGGGCCCTCCCCATGGTTCAGACATTGCTACGAAATTACTTTGATGGACAGTTAATAACTTGACACAATAATTTGCCATAGGTTACTCTAATTTGAGTCACTTTCCAAATCCTATTGTGCCTGAGCTGCGTGGCCCACTGGGTTTTCCTCCTTCCCCCAGGCTGCTCAGGATCGGATGAAGGTGGGACAGGCCCAAGATGGGGCACCCTCCTCCTTCTTCCCAGGTGGGGCAATTGCTTGAGGCAGACCAAGGCAAAGCAGCAGCTTGGTTCCTCAGGAGAGTCTCAGAGATCCCTTGCTGTCTGCCCAACAGTTCTACAGAAAAGTAGGTGGTGATTATGAGCAAACACCTCCAAGAGAGAAAGATACCAGGGACAAAGACAGGAAGCGCCACTCAATTCAATACAAAGTCCTCATTATTCTCTTTCTTTACTTATTCATTTCAATGTAATTCAGTGTAAATTTTATGTAAGGATAATGACACCTGAGCAGGACATTAGCAATGGGAGCTCTGTGTTCAAACTGCAGAAAATATTCACTTAGCACCTTTTACAGGATGGGACACATCTGTGACCAAGATAAGAAAGGTCTTCTTTGAAATGCTCACACCTAGGGTGCTGCCTGGAACCTTCCTGGAGCAGAGTCATGGGACAATGCTGGAAGGAATTCAGAGTCTTCAGCCTGAAGCAAGACAAAACCTAATGTAACAGCCCCAGTGGCCCCAGGAGGGTGTAAGGCAGCCAGCATGCTTCTAGCTTGAGCTGTGCAAATGGGGCAAGGAAGTGTTCCACGAGCTGCCTTACGACATGTTCAGCTCTCTTTCCTTACACATTTTGGAGCAAGGATCATACTTTGTGAAGATTATGGTTAAGAGAAGTCCCTCTCATGGCGCCAATCCTAAATGCTCTCCTAGCATTGAACACACCCTGTTAGAGCACATGGCTCTAGCACATGGCACAAGCAGATGGCTCAGTCCCCCTTGTCTCTTCTGGTTCCGACACCCACAAACAATACAGGAGGCCACCAATCTGAATCTCAGATGAATATAGGTGTCCATAAAGTTCATGTACAATTTTAAACAGTTCACAAAAACTTTATGGACACCCTGTATGTTCCATGCAATAACCATCCCGTATTTGCACTTGGGAAATCTGGCAACCCAAGTTTCAAGGCACCCTCTCCCAGCTTTCTTGTTCTTTAGCTTCTACAGCCCCTGAAACTCTTCAGAAAAAGGCCAGAGGATTCCTTGAGACTGGGGATGTTTGGGAATTCACCTCTTCTGAGGGCAACCTTGGTCAGTGACTCTCTAGTGCTGGGAACAGGGCTGCTCTGCTCTCTGCTCAACTCTTTGGCCTGTATGGTGGCTCCAAATCTCCCCTGGCACCAGGTGTGGGCAGGGCTGGTTTGAGGCTGCACCCTGGCTTGGTTCCTTCTCCTTCCCTGTTCTGTCCTCCCCCCCACCACCGCTTCTTGCTGTTTTCTTGGGGAGAACTTCCTTCATAAGTCATGAGTGCACAAATCCTATTACCAGAACCCGTTTCTGGGGAACTCAGCCCAAGACAATCCTCAAATAAAAGGGGAGCAAATGCATGCAGCCCTGAGGAATTGGTCCTCATGGTGGGAAAGATTGCCTACATGGACACAGACTCTGAAAATTATTTCCTCAAATTATGGTTTGACATCAGTAGATAAAGCTTAGAGTAAAACCTCAAAACCTAACAGTATTGTTTATAAAACAAAAGTCTTTGGCTAGTCAACGTATGATGTTTTAGAGAAAAGCCAAGAAAGAGTTTTTAAGGTGGAGTCTGTTGAGGAGCTGAGCCTGACCCTGGCTTTGCCCTGGTCCTGCCAACAGACTGACCAGCCAGTAGCACCCCAGGCTCCAAATGGGGAAGCCAGCCCCTCCTCCAGGGGCCTCCAAATTTGGCACATCCCTACACATACAACTTATGCATCAGAAGTTCCAGGACAGAGGTTCAGCGAGCCCTGGAGAGTCTCATCTAGTAATTATCTCTGTAAAATTATCACCTCCTGGGATATTTTTAAATGCCTCCAGTTATTTGCTTATTCCCCTCTTGTCACCAAATGAGTTCCAGGAAATTTTTGTGCATCTCTGTCCATTACACAGTCACTCTCACCCTCTCCCCACTCCTGGGAAGTTGTCAAGGGACAATGGTTCTCTTCAAAGAGGTGACTAGGATGAGGCATAAAACCAAGTAAAAGCCTCCCTAGACACCAAAACAGGAGCATTTGATACTCAATAAAAAGTAACTTATTCCTCTTAGGTGAACATGCTGGAAGACAAACACTTTCACAGAAGGTCAGGAGAAGAGAATTGAGACTTCTAGCTAGGTGGTTGTGTCTGAGTTCTGGGAGGTGTGACCTATGTGTGCTTACTGGCAGGGTGACAACTCCACTTTGGTTTTCTTTTCCTTAGTATCTCCTGAGAACAGTGCGGGTAAATAATCTGTTTTTTTTTGTTGTTGTTGTTGTTGTTGTTTGTTTGTTTGTTTGTTTTGATTTCTGTCTTTTCTTCTTTCCTGTCTGAAGCACAGTGGCCCTTTTATGTTCCTTAAACCTGTGCTCAGGTGGGATTGTCCAGGCAGGGAACAATTGGAACTGGAGAAATGTAATATGCCCAGGACAGAAATCATTTCCATTTGTTGCATGTCAAGAGCATATCAAGAACTTTTTGTATGTTATCTTGTTTGATGTATTTTTTTTTGGGGGGGGGGTGAGGGGATTCATTGAGGGTACAAGAAACCAGGTTATACTGATTGTGTTTGTTAGGTAAAGTCCCTCTTACAATTGTATTGATATCTTGCACACAAGAGACGCCTTGCAATGAGACCCCACCCCCTCTCTCCTTCCCTCTCTCTGCTCTTCCTTTCCCCACCCCCACCATGTCATTAATTGTCATTAATTGTTCTCATATAAAAATTGAATACATAGGATTCATTCTTTTCCATTTTTGTGATGCTTTACTAAGAATAATGTGTTCCATTTCCATCCAGGTTAATACAAAGGCTGTAAAGTCTCCTGTTAATCCATTCCTGGGTTGGAGGGCATTTAGGCTGTTTCCACATTTTGGCAATTGTAAATTGAACTGCAATAAACAGTCTAGTCCAACTGTGTTTATGGTAGAAGGATTTTTTTCTTTCTGGGTAGATGCCCAGTAATAGGATTGCAGGATCAAATGGGAGGTCTAGCTTGAGTTCTTTGAGGTTTCTCCATACTTCCTTCCAAAAAGGTCATGTTAGCAGTCCCACCAGCAGTGTAAAAATGTTCCTTTCTCTCCACATCCACGCCAGCATCTGCAGTTTTGAGATTTTGTGATGTGTGCCATTCTCACTGGGGTTAGATGATATCTCAGGGTGGTTTTGATTTGCATTTCTCTAATAATTAGGGACCATGAACATTTTTTCATATGTTTTCTAGCCATTTGTCTGTCTTCTTTAGAGAAGGTTCTATTCATCTCTCTTCCCCATTGATATATGGGAGTTTTGGCTTTTTTCACATGGATTAATTTGAGTTCTCTATAGATCCTAGTTATCAAGCTTTGGTCTGATTCAAAATATGCAAATATCCTTTCCCATGGTGTAGGTTGTCTATTTGCTTTGGTTGTTGTCTGATTAGCTGAAAAGCTGTACAGAAGCTTTTCAAGTCCCATTTGTTCATTTTTGTTGTTCTTGCAATTGCCACAGCAGTCTTCTTCATGAAGTCTTTCCCCAGGTCAATATCTTCCAGTGTTTTTCCTATGCTTTCTTTGAGAATTTTTATTGTTACATGCCTTAAATTTAAGTCCTTTATCCATCTTGGATTAATTTTTGTGAGTGGAGAAAAGTGGGGGTCCAGTTTCAGTCTTTTACATGTGGATATCCAGTTCTCCCAGCACCATTTATTGAATAGGGGGTCTTTCCCCCAAGGCATGTTCTTATTTGGTTTATCGAAGATTAGATGGTTATAAGACATTAGTTTCACTTCCTGGTTTTATATTCAATTCTAAATGTCTATATCTCTATTTTTGTGCCAGTACCATGTTGTTTTGACCACTATGGCCTTGTAGTACAGCCTAAAGTCTGGTATGCAGGTGGCCCCAGATTTGTTTTTATTACTAAGAACTGCCTTAGCTATTACTAAGAACTACCTAGTTCCATACAAAATGCAGAATCAGTTTTTCCACATTTTGAAGGTACAATGTTGGTATTTTAATGGGGATGGCATTAAATAGGTAGATTGCTTTGGGAAGTATAGACATTTTAACAATGTTGATTCTTCCCAGCCATGAGCATGGTATGTTCTTCCATTTGTTAATATCCTCTGCTATTTCCTTTCTTAGGGTTTTATAATTTTCTTTATAGAGATCCTTCACCTCTTTTGTTAGGTATATGCCTAGGTATTTCATTTTCTTTGAAGCTATGGTGAAGGAAGTTGTGTCCTTAATTAACCTCTCATCTTGGCTGTTGTTGGCATATACAAAGGCAACTGACTTGTGGACATTGATTTTATATCCTGAGACATTACTGTATGTTTTGATGATTTCCAGGAGTCTTGTGGTTGAGTCTCTGGGGTTCTTTAAGTATAAGATCATATCATCAGCAAAGAGGGAGAGTTTGACCTCTGCTCCCATTTGAATGCCCTTTATTTCCTTGTCTTGTCTAATTGTATTGGCTAGAACTTCCAGCACTATGTTGAATAGTAATGGTGACAGAGGACAACCTTGTCTGGTTCCAGTTCTAAGAGGAAAAGCTTTCAGTTTTACTCCATTCAGTAAGATATTAGCTGTGGGTTTGTCATAAATGGCTTTGATCAGTTTTAGAAATGTGCCACCTATGCCTATGCTCTTCAGTGTTCTAATTAGAAAAGGATGCTGGGTTTTATCGAATGCTTTTTCTGCATCTATTGAGAGGATCATACAAACTTTGTTTTTGCTTCTGTTGATATGGTGAATAACATTTATGGACTTGCATATGTTAAACCACCCTTGCATCCCTGGAATGAAACTACTTGATCATTATGTATGACTTTTTTGATGATAAGCTGTAATCTATTGGCTAGGATGTTTTTGAGAATTTGGGCATTTATATTTATTAGTGAAATTGGTCTGATATTCTCCTTTTTAGTTGGATCTTTTCCTGGTTTTGGTATCAGGGTGATGTTTGCTTCATAGAAGGTGTTGGGAAAGATTCCTTCCTCCTTGATTTTTTGGAATAATTTCTGCAGTATGGGAATAAGCTCTTTTTTTAAAGATTTGATAGAATTCTGATATGAAGCCATTCAGTCCAGGGTATTTTTTTATTGGGAGATTTTTTTGTTGTTTATTTGGTCTCAGTGCTTGAAATTGATCTGTTCTGGAGATCTATTTCTTCCTGGCTAAGTCTAGGGAGAGGGTGTGATTTCAAATATTGATCCATTTCTTTCACATTGTCAAATTTCTGGGCATAGAGTTTCTGGTAGTATTCAGAGATAATCTCTTATATCTCTGCGGCATCAGTTGTTATTTCCCATTTATCATTTCTGAATGAGGGTACTAGACATTTTACTTTTCTGTTTCTAGTTAGTCTGGCCAAAGGTTTATTATTTTATTTATTTTTTCAAAAAAACAACTCCTTGTTTCATTAACTTTCTGAATGATTCTTTTGTTTTCAATTTCATTAATCTCTGATTTAATTTTTGAGATTTCTTTTCTTCTGCTGGGTTTGGCTTAGATTTTCTTCTTTTTCCTATTCCATAAGATGACTTGTGAGCTTGTTGATGCAAACAACATCAACAAACTCTCTGTTTTTCAAATGTAGGCATCTAAAGTGATAAATTTTCCTCTCAGAACTGCTTTTGCTTTATCACACAGGTTTTGGTAGCTTGTGTCTTCATTGTTGTTATGCTCAAGGAAGTTAATGATTTTCTCTCGTATTTCTTCCTGCACCCAACTGTCATTCAGCATGAGGTTGTTTAATTTCCATGCCTTTGTGTGGGGTTGACAGTTTTTGTTGTAGTTGAGTTCCACGTTTAGTGCCTTGTGGTCTGAGAAGACACAAGGTAAAATTTCAATTATTTTGATTCTGTTGAGGTTTGTTTTGGTTCCTCGGATGTGATCAGTTTTGCAGAATGTTCCATGGGGTGATGAGAAGAATGTATATTCTTCATCTGTGAGATGGAGTGTTCTATATATGTCTATAAAGCACAGTTGTTCTAGGGTCTCATTTAAGTCCTTTATATCTTTGTTTAATTTCTGTTTAGAGGATCTTTCCAGCTTTGTGAGAGGAGTGTAAAGTCCCTTGAAACAGACTGAGTAAGGTCTGTTTCAAGAATCTGGGAGCATTTAAGTTGGGTTCATAAATTTAGAATTGAAACATCTTCTTGTTGTATTTTTCTCTTGACCAATATGAAGTGACTACCTTTGTCTTTTTTGACTTTAGTTGCTTTAAATCCACATGTATCTGAAAATAAGATTATAACCCCTTTTGTCTTCTGGATTCCATTTGCCTGAAAAACTGTCTTCCAACCCTTATCTTGGAGTTTTAATTTGTCTTTTGAGGCTAGGTGTGTTTCCTCCAAACAGCAAATGGATGTCTTGTGTTTTTTAATCCAGTCAGCCAATCTGCCTCTTCAGTGGGGAATTCAAGCCATTAATATTTATTGAGATAATTGATAAGTGTGGTAGTGTTCTACTAGTCTTATTTTGTGAAAGTTCATTATTTAGTTTTGTCTTTTGCATCATTGTGGAAGCTAGGTTCTGTCCTTTAATTTCTGGGTGCTTACTTTGCTGATGGTCCAGTGTGATGGTCAGTGTGTAGAATACGTTGAAGTATTTCCTGTAGAGCTGGTCTTGTTGTGTCAAATTTCCTCAATGTTTGCATATCAGTAAATGATTTGATTTCTCCATCAATTTTAAAGCTTAGCTTAGCAGGATATAGAATTCTAGTCTGGAAATTGTTCTGTTTAAGTGGATTAAAGGTAGATGACTATTGTCTTCTGATTTAAAAAGTTTCATTAGAGAAATCTGCAGTCACCCTGATAGATTTGCCCCGTAGGTAAATTGGCGCTTACTCCTGGCAGCTTGCAAAATCTTTTCTTTTGTCTTGACTTTAGGCAGACTCATCACAATGTATCTTGGAGACGCTCTATTTGAGTTGAGGTGACCTGGTGTCTCATATCCTTTTGAAAGGAGTGTATCAGAATCTTTAGTAATATTTGGGAAATTTTCATTTGTAATATTTGCTTGAATGACTTTCATTCCTCTGGGGCATTCTTCTTCCTCTTCTGGGATACCTATAACTCATATGTTTGAATGCTTCATAAAGTCTCATAATTCTGTCAGTGAATGTTCTGCTATCTCTCTCTTCTTTTCTGCCTCTTTAATTATCTGAGTTATCTCAAGAGCTTTATCCTCTACCTCTGGTAGTCTTTCTTTTGCATGATCTAATCTGCTGTTGATACTTTCTATTGCATCTTTACGTTCCCTAATTGACTCCTTCAGTTCCTTCAACTCTGCTATATCCTTTCTATTATCTTCATATTGTTCATCTTTTATTTAATTCTGTCGTTGGATTTTCTTTTGGTTATTTTTCACTTTCTCAGTAATTTCTTTCATTGTTTTCACCATGTGTATTTTAAATTCCCCTTTTGTCATTTTTAACATTTCTTTATAGTTGGAACCCTGTGCAGTAGCTACCTCATGGTCCTTTGGGGAGGAGGGGGTTGCTCTGGACTGGATTTTTCTGCTGATTCTTCCTTATGAGTGTTTTCTTTTATCTGTTTCCTTGCCATAATTTTTCTTTCACTTCCTCTTGCTCTTTAATTTACTGTGCCTCTGGACTAAGGTTTTGATGAGTTCTTTTGGTACAGAACCAGAAGGATGAGAAGATTGAAGAGCAAGAAGTGAAAAAAGATTAAAAAAAAAAGACAAGAAAAATGAGAAAGGAGAAGGGGTGAGTAAAAGGGAATATTGACCAAAAGAACATAGGCACAGAAAGAGGGAGATAGGAGTAATATAGGTGTACAGTAGAGTACTTTGACCCAATCTTATAAACCCCAACCTCTGGGGGTGTTGGGTTGGGTGGTTGCTTTGAGGTCAGTAGCTCTTTGCCAGCCTGTTCAGACACAGTACCCCCCCCTCTACCAAGTAGAGAGGAAAGACAAAAATACTACAAATCAAACCAACCAAACAAACAAAAAACCTTATGGAATAAACTTGCGGGGGGGGGGGAGGGGACCAAACAATAGGGGCAGAAACACTAGCAAAAATGAAGTTCTAATTGTTAAAGAAGGCAACAATGGAAAATTGTATTTAAACTAGAAAAAAATGAAGAAATAAAAGAAAGAAAAAGAAAAAGAAAGGAAAAGAAAGAAAGAAAAAAAATCTAGGGAGGGAAGAAATGTTGAAATAAAAAAAAAAAAAAAAACAAAAAAACCCAAACAAAAGCAGTGTATATATATATATATATATATCTTGCTGAATATTTTCTGGCAACAGGTGATCTTCTGGGGTCTGAGATGTTAATCACAATGCTGATACAGCTGTATGAGATGGAGACTGGAGGCCTCTGTTGATTTCTCGAACCCCACAGGGTTGAGAGCCTAAATCTCTCCTCATCCCACTTAAAAGATACTTAAAACTAAACAGAAGCTTTCCTAGGGAAGCACTTGTCACTGGGATCTCTCCTGAAGTGGCTTCCCATTTATCCAGTGTGCCAAAACCAGTCTCACTCTATGCTGGTCAGGTCCAAAGCTGTAATCTGCCAAACACTGACATCTCCATGTCTCAGTCCCCACCTTTTGGCTGCCCAGTCACTAGATTACTTGTCCAAAGTCTCCCACCTGATCCTCTAGCTGTGACCCTGAGGGTGAAGGCTGCTCAGTCCAGGGCCCTAGCCAATGCTTAAAGTCATCTGCACTTTCGCCCAAGTTCTCCCAAAGTAGTTCAACCAAGTGCCCAAGTCCAAAAAAGAAAAATGGCCCATGTTTGTATTCCCTGTTTGTATTCTCACTGTTACTGTAGTTGCAGCTGTGGGTGGCCTCTGACCCAAGGAATACATGCTACCACTTGCTAGTTCTCCACTGCTTTTGTCCTCCTTGTGGTGTCCAGAAGTCTCTCTCTGTCTTCCTGTGTCCCCTAAGAGATGTTTCTGGGCAGACCACTAGCCAGAGGTGACTGGAGTCTTGTCTCCCCAATCTCACCATGCCTGGTTGCCTTGTTTTTATATGTTTTATAGAGAGGAAAGTCAAGACTTCAGGAAATAAAGAATTTTTCCAAGTTCAGTTAGGTAAAGAGAGTAGAGCTGGAAGTCTAACCCCATCAGTCTGTTTACAAAAACCCACATCTAGTCGTTGTGTATTACTGTCCTCCTATAAGGGAATTAATGGGAAGAGGCTCTAAATGAGGAGCTTATTTCCCCAGTTCCCACCAGCAGCCCTGGCCAGCTTGTTTCCATTATTGATTTATTATAAATTAGACTTTGGATGTGCACACTCAGGACTTCCATTGAGCACCTGTGCTTAAGAAATGAGACATGTATTGATTGAGCTCTCACGAATATAAGACTTCTTCAGATGAAACAATACCAGATAAAAGACAATGCATTCTCCCTGCTTCATATATTAAGGCAATTGTCTCCTGGCAAGGGTAAAGTTGAGCTTGTCTTTGAATCAATGTGTTTGTTACCTAAACAAAGACAGAATCCACTAAGAACTGGGACAAAATGTCCCCCACACTCCAGAATGCCTCGGTTACAAAATATTGCCTACCTGCCATAACAAAAATGAGGTTACCTTTTAATATACAGCAGTATACTCAGACACACTGTGCAGAATCCCAACAAATTTCTTGCTCAAGTATTAGAGAAACTTGTTTACTTTCTTTATAAAAAAACAAACAAACAAACAAAAACCTTGTTTTTCATCCTCCTTGAGATTGCGCCAAGCCAGTGACTGACCTACTTTTTCTGTGGTGTTGAATTTGCTTTTAATTATAGCAATTGCACCATCCAGATCACTGGCACAATCCCCAGGATGTTGGTTTTTTTCATAATGTTATTGTTACTCAGATTACACAGCTTTTGCCATTGTGAGTCCTGCTAATGACTCAGGGATGAGGCTGGCAGCCCTCAAGTTGCATTTGAGTCAGCCTGAGCTCATTTTTAGGGTTTCTCCAGTGGCCATTGCCAGGCTGACCTTGTTGTGAAGAGCTAACACTTGACACACCCCTGGAAAACTTGGTCTGCCCTGATAATGTCCTGAAAAAGGAAGGATACTTTCAGGAGACCTAACAGAGTAAGGCATCTGGGTTCTAAAGTATAGAGCTTTCAGAGTGAAAATAGAATCTTCCCAGAAACTACTAATTTCTAGAGGCCTTATTCTTCTACCTCTCTCCATCTCTCCATTCCTGCCTTCTTTTCCTTTTCTGTCTTAGTCAGGTAAGGTAACTATAATAGGTATGTCATAGACTGGGTGGTTTAAATGACAAACATTTATTTCTCACTATTCCAAAGGCTGGGAGGTTACCAGCAGGTCTGGTGTCTGATGAGGGCTCAGTTCCTGGCGGGCAGATGGCCATCTTCTCATTGCAGCCTCATATCATGGGGAGAATGGAGGGCAGCAAGCTTACCCAATCTCTTCCTATAAGGGCACTAATCCCAGTCATGAGTGCCCCATCCTCATGACCTGATCACCTTCTCAAGGCTTCACTTCCTAAATACCATCCCATTGGGAATTAGGCTTCAACATTTGAACTTTGGGGATACCCAAACCTTCAGTCCATGGCAGTTCCCCATTTCAGAATATCTACTAAGAAACTGCATTATTAGCAATAATAACAATAGGGAATATTTGTTGAGACCATAGTGTATGCAAGTATCAACTTCTTCCACCTTCCTATTAATCCAAGCAGTAGAAACCATCATCAACCTCACTTTTCAAATTGGAAAACAGTGGCAAATGAAGATACATTAAACTTTCTAAGCTGCAGGAGTGGGGCTCCAAAGCAGGTGAATCAAAGGCTCCCTATAATTTCTCTTGTTCCAGGACTCACTGAGCCTGGGCATGTATGAATGCCTGAGGGGTGGGTACAGTGCCTACAGAATTCAGGGAGGCTGAGAGGCTGACATCTGGAAGCTTTACCACTTATTGGGAAAACAGCATCTAATTAATTAAATTGATAGTATAAAAAAAGGGTAGTGATTAATGCTTCTTATTCTTCTAGTTAGATGCAATATATGTCACATCTAATTAATTCTCACCTCTATAATAGGACCTGTATGACTCAGATGGTGGGTGTAGAGTCAACCTTGGATGCTCCCACTAGTTAGGCTGAGTGTGGAGCTCTATCTAACAGAACTCTGTTTTTAAGCCCCCTCTGCAGAGAGAAGTACTAATTTACTTAGAGATCCTTGATATGCTATTTACAAATCACTATTACCTACTAATTAGAATAACTCCCCCCAAAGAATCTCATCTTCCTTTCAGCTCTGCACTAATTACAGGTCTGTCCTTAAAGTACAGCACAGTGGCAAAGAGTGAAGGGTCTGGTTGGAATCCAGATTCTTCAGCTTACTAACTATAATTTTGAACAAGTTATTTTGCATTTGTGAATCTCAGTTTGTTTTTAACCTGTAAAATAGGCTAATAAGATCCTTCCCTGGTCTGCAGGCTCCGAAGAAGAAATGATAGCCAATTCCTCTGATGGGGCCAGGGCAAGTTTGTAGTGTGAATTTCTGGTTGATATCCATGCATTTAACTAATCTGGATTTTGACTTTCAACTCATTCCAACTAATATCCTTCCAATAACACAAACACAAGAAAGGGTTTTTCTTTCTCTGTCTTTTATTTCAAATTAATATGAAGGTACAAATTTCTAGGTTATACTGTTCTAATTTCCAATGTAAAGTTCAAGTTATAGAAGAGCCCCTCACCCGGGGGGGCATGCTGAACAACCTCAATGTGCACATTCGGTGAGATCCTGCCAAATGCCCTCCCTCTTCCCACCAATTGCCCTCCCCCTCCTTCTTCACCCTTCACCCTTGCTAGACGATATTTGTGTTTTATTATTCGTACATGCTTATAATTATTTATATATCAGTTTCATATTAATATTGAGTACATTGCATTCACGAGATACTTTATGAAGAAGAATGTGTTTCACCTCCACCCAGGTAAACATAGAAGTCTATATAAAAGTCTCCATCTTTTTTATGGATGTATAGTACTCTGTGGTATTCATACACCACGATTTGTTAATCCACTCATAGGGTTGATGGGCATTTATGTTGTTTCCACAGCTTGACAATTATGAATTGAGCTGAAATAAACATTCTAGTACAAATGTCTTTGTGGTAAAATGATTTTGTTCTTCTGGGTAGATACCTAGTAACAGGATTGTGGGATCAGATGGAAGGTCAACTTTTAGTTCTTTGACAATTCTCCATATTTCTTTCCATAAAGATTATATTCATTTGCAATCCCACCAGCAGTGTAGAAGTGTTCTCTTCTCTCCACATCCATGCCAGCCAGCATCTGCAGTTTTCAGACATTGTGATGTGGGCTAATCTTTCTGGGGTTAGATGATATCTCAGAGTGGTTTTTATTTGCATTTCTCTGATAATTAAAGACAATGAGCATTTTTTATTGTATTTGTTGGCCATTCATCTGTCCATCTTCAGAGAAGTTTCTGTTTGTGTCTCTTGCCCACATAGAAATTGGGCTGTTTGCTCTTTTCTTTTTGATTGATTTCAGTTCTCTGTAGATTCTAGATATCAAGCCTTTGTCAGATTCATGGTAAGTGAAAATATTCTCCCATTCTGAAGGCTGTCTGTTTGCTTTGTTTGTGGTTCCCTTAGCTGTGCAAAAGCTTTTTAGCTAGATCAAATCCCAGTTATTTATTTTTGGTGTTTCTGCAATTGTCAGGGGGGTCTTCCTCATAAAATCTTTTGTCAGGCCAATATTTTCAAATGTTTTCCTCACACTCTCTTCTAGAACTTTTATTGCTTAATGTCTTATATATAAATCTTTTATCCAGTGAGAATCAATTTTTGTCAATGGTGAGAGATGTGGGTCCAGCTTCAGTCTTCTACATGTGGCTAACCATTTCTCCCAGCACCATTTATTAAATAGGGATTCTTTTCCCCATGAATGTTTTTGTTAGGCTTATCAAAGATCAACTGATGATAGGTGATTGGGTTCATCTCTAGATTCTCTATTCTATTCCATAGATCTGCATCTCTATTTTTGGGCCAGTACCATGCTATTTTCATCACTATAGACTTACAGTATCACCTGAAGTCTGGTAAAGTGATGCTTCCAGATTTGCTTTTATTTCTTAGAATTGTATTGGCTATTTGGTTTTTTTCTGGTTCCATATGAAACAAAGTACTATTTTTTCAAGTTCTTCGAAGCATAAGGTTGGTGCTTTGATGGAAATTGCATTAAATTTGTAGATTGCTTGACTAATATGAACATTTCAGCAATCAACATTCTTCCCAGTCAAGATCATGAGGTATTTTCTTCCATTTGTTAACATCTTCTGTTCTTTCTTTTCTCAGAATTTCATAGTTCTCTTTATAGAGATCTTTCATGTCCTTTGTTAGATATATTCCCAGGTATTTCATATTTTTTGGCACTACTATAAAGGAATAATATTTGATTTTATTCTTAGCTTGACTGTTGTTGGCGTATATGAAGGATACTCATTTGTGGGTATTGATTTTGTATCCCGTGACATTGCTATATTCCTTGATCACTTCTAAGAGTTTTGTAGTTGAGTCCCTGGGATTTTCCAGGTATAAGATCATGTCATCCTCAAAGAGTGAGAGTTTGACCTCCTCTGTTCCCATTTGAATGCCTTTAATTTACTTCTTTTGCCTGATTACAATGGTTAGGACTTCTAGCACTATGTTGAATAGCAGTGGTGACAGTGGGTATCCTTGTCTAGTTTCACCTCTGAGTGGAAATGCTTCAGTTTTACTCCATTCAATATGATCTTGGCTGTGGGGTTTCTGTAGATGGCCTCTATCAATTTAAGAAATGTCCCACCTAAACCTACTTTTTAAAGTGTTCTTATCATGAAAGGATGTTGGATATTATCAAAAGCCTTTTCTGCATCAATTGAGAGAATCATATGATCTTTGTTTTTTATTTTATTTATGTGGTGAATTATATTTATGGATTTATGTATGTTGAACCAAACCTGCACCCCTGGGATAAAACCTACTTGATCATGGTATATAAACTTTTTAATGTGTCACTGTATTCTGCTTGCTAAGATCTTATTGAATATATTTGCATTGATATTAATTAATGATATTATCCTATAGTTTTTTTGTTGTTGTTGGATCCTTTGCTCATTTGGGGATCAGGGTGATATTTGCTTTGTACAATGTGTTGGGGGAGAATTCCTTCCTTCTCTATGTTTTGGAATAGATGATGCAATATAGGAACTGATTCCTCTTTGAAGGTTTGAAACCATCTGGCCTGGCCCAGGGTTTTTCTTTTTGGGGAGATTTTGTATAGTTGATACTATTTCACTGCTTGATTTAGGTTTATTCAAAATTTCTAATTCTTTCTGATTGAATTTAGGAAGATGGCGTGCTTCCAAACGTTGGTCCATTTTCTCTACATTTTCATATTTCTGGGAATAGAACTTTATGTTATAATGATTGAGGATCTTTTGTATTTTTGTGGTACCTGCTGTTATTTTCCCTTTATTATTTCTGTCTAAAGTTATTAGAGATCTTATTTTTCTGTTTCTGGTTTGTCTGGCCAAACTGACAAATACTTTATTATTAATTTTATCAATCTTATTAATCTTTTCAAAGAAGCAACTTTTTGTTTCATCAATCTTCGAAATGATTCTTTTGTTTTCAATTTCATATAATTCTTCTCTAATTTTCGTTATTTCTTTTCATCTGCTGTGTTTGGGGTTGGATTGTTCTTCCTTTTCTAGTTGCTTGAGATGGCCCATTAGTTTGCTGAATTGCTCTCTTTCTGTTTTCTTGATGAAGACATCTAATGCTATAAATTTTCCTCTTAGGACTTCCTTTGTAGTATCCCACAGGTTTTGATAGTTTGTAGTTTCATTATCATTTTGTTCCAGAAATATGATGATTTTCTTCTTAATCTCATCTTGGACTCAGCTATCATTTAACCTAAGGTTATTTGGTTTTCATGACTTTTCTTTTAGTATTAATATTTCTGTTGTTGTTGAGTTCAACTTTTATTCTGTGATGGTTCAAGCAGATACAAAGGATAATTTGTATGTTTTTGAATTTGTTCAGGTTATACTGTGTCCTAGGATATGATATTTTAAAGGATGATTGTGCATCAATGAGAAGAATGTGTATTCAGTTTTGTTAGAATGAAATGTTCTGTATATGTCTGTTGGGTCCATTTGTTCTAGGGTGAATTTTAAGTCCATTATTTCTTTGTTTAGTTTCTGCCCTGAGGATCTGTCCAGTACAGCCAAAAGGGTATTAAAATCTCTAGTGATTATACTGAAGGAAGAAATCATATTGTTTGGATGAGATAGGGTTTGTTTTATAAATTGAGAAGCATTCAGATGGGGTGCATAAATGTTATTTATTGAAATCTCTTCATTTTGTGTGCTTTCCTTGACAAGTGTCTAGTATCCATCTTTGGCTTTCCTTATTTTTATTGGTTTAAATACAACTGTATCTGCAAATAAGATTGCAACCCCTGCTTTTTTCTGATTTCCATTTACCTGGATTACTGTTTTCCATCTCTACACCACGAATTTTGTTTTATCTTTTGAGCTAATCTGTGTTTCTTGGAGGCAACAGATATCTGTCCTAAGTTTTTGTATCCAGTCAGCCAGCCTGTCCCTCTTTAGAGTAGAATTCAAGCCATTCACACTTTTTGAGAGAATTGATAGGTATGGTGGAGTTTGGGTCATTTTGTTTTTCAAAGGTTCACAGCTTACTTTTTATCACTTTCACCATTGTGGAAGCTATGCTTTGTGTTCTTTAATTTCTGGATGAGTTTACTTTGGTGGTGGACCATAGTGCTGGTCAATATGAAGAATGGGTCTAAATGCTTCCTATAGAGCTGGTCTAATTATAGCTGGTCTAATTATAATTTTCTCAACATATGGATATCAGTAAATTATTTCATGTCTCCATCACAAATGAAACTCATTTTAATGGACTGAAAATTTTGTTTACGAAGGTTAAAGGCTGATGACCATCCTCTTCAGGCTTTAAAAGTTTCAGCTGAACACAGCTATGATTTAATAATAAAATAATAATAATAATAATAATAAAATAAAAGTTTCAGCTGAAAGTGTGGTCATCCTGATATTTTTTCTGTTTGAAGGTAATACTTTTCTTACACCTGAATACTTGCAGGATATTTTCCTTCATATAACTTTGGTAAAGTTAATTACAATGTGTCTATAAGATGCTTTGTGCTTTATTTGGATTGAGTAGTGCTGAGGTTCTGAAACTATCTACTATCTGAATTTCTGTGTCTCTTGCAATGCTTGGGAAATTATCCTCCCTAATGTCTTGGAGTAGAGCCTCTGTGCCTTTAGGACAATCCTCTTCTCCTTCAGGAATCCCTATATTTCAGATGTTTGATCTTTTGGAATGATCCCATTACTCTCTCCTTATTCTCCTTTCTCTGTTCTTGTTCTTCTTTTTTTCCCCTGCCTCTTTGAATGCTTGGTATAGTTCAAAAGTCTTGTCTTCAGTTTCTGAAATTCTTTCTTTTCCCTGTTCAACTCTATTACTGAGGGTCTCTACTGTGTTTCAAAGCTCCTTGAATGCCTTTTTCAATTCCTTAAACTCTGCTTTATCTTTCCTTGTATGTCCATATCCTTGGTGAGTTTGTCTTTGAATTCATTAATTTCTTGAGACAACTTGTGAACTATTTTTTTATTTCTATTTTCATCTTTTCCTCCATTCTAATCACTCAATTTCTCTATGATTTTTCATGTGGCCAGCTCTTGGGCTTAAGCAATTCTCTTGCCTGAGCCTCCCAGGTACCTGGGACTACAGGTGCCCACCACAATGCCCAGCTATATTTTGTTGCAGTTGTCATTGTTGTTTAGCAGGCCCAGGCTGGGTTTGAACCTGCTACCCTTGGTGCATGTGGCCGGCACTATAACCACTGTGCTACAGGTGCCAAGCCAGTATGATATTAAATTTTAATTGAGAAAACCAGTATGAACTCATGACTTTTAAAAAAATTTTTTTTCCCTAGCTGTGTCCTTAGAAGTTAGAAGCAAAGCACCCCAGTATCAGTGAATATATAAAGTGTCTGGATTTCTAATGTAAAGGGAACCAGCCTCCTTTGAGAAGTGCTGAGACCAGGTCGGGCAGGCAAAGGGCAAAATGAACCTGAGATTCCATGTTGAGCCAGAAATGACTCAGAGTGATGTCAACACAGATACCGTATTTGAAAGGGTCACCCTGGAAGTATATGAGACAATTTGAGAAATACAGAGAAGAATGAATGTTCTTGATAGTTGCACCTTATGGCTGGTCCATCATATATTCTATGATGGCTGCACTTGTTCGTGTGTGCACACATTTGAGCATGTGCCTTTCTGCTCTTACTGCAATGTGACTACAAGCCCTGCTGAGATGGAGGCTCTCAGTATTCTCCTTGAATCTAGGTCTGTGCTTGTGGCTACTCTAACCTAGAGAGAATAGCAGTGATGCAGTGTCCCTTCCACAGCCCCGTCATCTGCAGCCAGGTCACAAGACTTCTGACTCTGTCTCTCTATTTCCCTCTCTCCTCTCCTTCTCAACGAGAGCATATCTAGAGAGATGGCCTGGTAAGGACTGTGGCAGAGGATCGGAGGACCCCACCACCCCAGAACCACCTGCAGATCATTCCTGCTCCTGTTGTTCAGATCTTCAAGGACAAGCACAGCTCAGCCACCCCCACCACTGACTCTGACCCCTGATTCACCCCTGAACACAATAAATGGGAGTTTTATGCAACTATATTTTGAGATGATTTTATTTTATTATTTTCTAAAATTCTAGTAAAAACATACATAACATAAAATTTACCATCTTTACCATTTGTTATGTAAGTTCCAGGGTTTGAAGCACATTCACAAAGTTCAATTATCATCATCATCCAACTCCAGAACCTTGTTATCTTCCCAAACAGAAACTCATTAAACCATAACTCCTCATTCCCCTCCTGTATCCCCCATTCTGTCCTTGAACATGACTCCTCTGGTCCCTTATGTGAATGGGTTCATGCAGCATTTGTCCTTCTGTGGCCGGCTTGCTTCACTTAGCGTGACATCTACAAGGTTCATCGTGTTCTAACATGTGTTAGAATTTTCCTCCTTTTTAAGGTTGAATAATATCATTCCCTTGTACTCCGTTGTATGCACAGGGTGTACCAGAAGTCATCATATATATGAAAATTAACAAACTCATATGTTATAATTTATTATATTTTATATTTTTAATATTTATATGTCAACATGTAGAGAATTATTTTGTAATTATTTTCTAAAATTTTGTCATGCACATTTGGTAAATAAAAATACATTTAACTATAATTTTCCATTTTCCCTGTGGATGTACGTATGGTGACCTTTGGGACACCCTGTATACATCATGTTTTGTTTATCCATTGGGATAATTTTTATCCAGCCATAATACTAAAACACATATGGCATGAACAAGAATTCATGAGTTCAGAGGGATATTGCAACAAAAGAGAGAGAGAAACAAGCTCTTCTTTATAGAAGAACGTCACCTAATTAACATACAAAGGATAATATAATGTGAAGACCATTTTACAAACCCAAGATTAATAACTGATTCTGGCAAGAATTATCAAAGGAGGCTAAAATCATTCTGTGAAAGATTTTTGTGAAACAAGATATTTACATGGTGACAAAGTATTACCCCTCCAATTCCTTGCCAATTTCGGAGGAAAATGTAATGTTAAAGAGATTAAGTGGTCCCGACTTTAACCAAATGATCACACTTAGCATTACCTATGATAGTAAAAGCTGACATCAGCGCACCTGCAGGCAGTACCATAGCGAGTGCCCCATGCTACCCCTGTAGTATTTCTTCCAAAATGTTTAATCAGAAGTATCAAGTCTCTAGACACTAATGTACTGTTGATAAGAAAAATAAAGGAGGCTGAGCATGATGGCTCAGGAGTGTAATCCCAGTACTCTGGGAGGCCGAGCCAAGTGGATTGCTTGAGCTCAGGAGTTAAAGGTCAGTCTGAGCAAGAGCAAGACCCCAGCTCTACTAAAAATGGAAAAACTAGCCAGGTGTTGTGGCACACACCAGTAGGCCCAGCTATTCGGGAGGCTGAGGCAGGAGGATCACTTGAGCCCAGTAGTTTGAGGTTGCTGGGAGCTAGGTTGATGCCACTGCAGTCTAGCCTGCATGACAAAGTGAGACTCTTTCTCAAAAAAGAAAAGAAAAAGAAAGGTTACAGGAATGGGTTAAATGACATGATGGAGATTCAGTCAGATAATCCAGAATGTGGAACTATGTACAAGACAGCTGCCTGGACTTTGCAGAAAATTCACATCATGGCATAGGTAGGGGACAGTTCCAGTTATAAGAACACTATGGAGGTTTATGATGCCGTGCCTAATCTTTGACTGTATTCTTAGGGGGGATTAAGAGAAAAAAACCCCCCAGTAAATTCTGGAAATTATTTGGAAAATTTGAAAATAAAATGCATGTGAGATGATTTAAGAGAATTACCTTAGTCTCACATGCCAAGAAGTATTTGGAGACAAAGCATTACAACAGCTGCAGTGTAGTTGCTGATGACTTAGAGCACACACAGGTGCACAGGCGTTCAGAGAGAAAGCATTGACGGCAAAGCATCCAAATGAAGAGTCTTGGGTGTTCATCATACTCACCTCCCAAATCTTTTGTATAAATTTGAATGGTTTCATAATAAAAATCAGAAGAAATAGCAGCTAAATTCAGGGGTATTAAGCAAGCCCCTATTTTGAGGGAAATTCTGTTTATTTGGTGGATCTGAGGTCTTACTGGCTTAATGCTAGTCATTAATGCTATCTTGTGAAATGACCTGCTATCCAGCCATGGTCATAAGGTACCCTATGTTAGACTTTTTAGAAAATAAAACTTTATAGCAGTCCTACCCCGGACCCACTACACACACACTTTCTGGAACAGAGCATTGAGAAATGTGAATTTCTTTTGGGGTGACCCTTTGATCTGGTAATTTCGACGTTCAGCCTACTTTGTTTACTTTCTAACCCTCTACTACAGTGAAGAGCAGCCAAGTCACTCAGTCACACGCTTTACCTCGTTATCATGATGACATGCTTAATATCACACAAAAACATCTGCGGTGCAACACAGTCTCCAGCAATTGCTATTAACTTCTTTGACATCTGACAATGGGAAATAAATTCCAGCTGCTTGATTTTTAAACTCAATGTGGTTTTTCCTGTACAAATTCTGTTTCTCAGGATCTTCATCCAGAGATCTGGTTCGGCAGGTTTGGGCTCCGGTTTCAAACTCTGCACTTTTAGGCTTTGCACTTTGAGAGATATAATGTCATTTTAGGCCAAGAGGGAACCTGTGACACAGAGGCCAAACCCAGAGAGGCAGCTACAGGTGTACTGATTAGCAGAAGCCAAGCACCAGGAGCCCATGAAACCAGGGAGCAGGGGCAGGAGGCCTTGGTCGGGAGACTTGTGCCACCAGGATGGAGAACAGATCTGGGGAAGTTCAGTAAGCCTCGGCTAGAGAAGGCATTTTCAGAATGTGTGGCAGGGTTTGGTGACCACAGGCAGTTGCCGAGGCAGAGTGGTGACTGTGTCCCTGCAGGAGAAGGAAAGGAAAGATTTGAGGATCTCATGTAGGTCAGGTGCTTCTACCAAAGATATTTCAGTTAATCTTCATTGAAATTTACTCAGATAAATGTAATTTTTCCTATTTACAGATGGAAATCCCCAGGCTTACAGGCATTCAGTAGCATTTTCAGGGTTACAGCACTTTCACCTGGGCCACATTAACCAGGATCAAGTCCAGTGGACCCTGTAAAGCCAGGGTGTGTGTCTGGCAGTTGCTTGGACACCAGGGTTAGAACCAGGGCAGACTTGAGTCCTGTGTTTTCCTCTTTAGAAAACAGAACCTATAACACCTCCTTCATGTGGTCATTGTGGAAATAAAATTCAACAGTGTTTATGAAGCCTTGGTATCATTCCTGGCATATCACAAATGTTCAGTAAATAAGAGTTATTGCTATTACACAGATAGAAACTCTGGTGATGACAATGGGAGGAGTGGTGGAGGTAAGAGAGCTTTTGTTCTTGCATCATCCTTTCACAGCTGAGATTCTTGCCATTATCTCTGGAATTAAAAAGTGGCAAGTCTCAGGAGTTGCCTGTGGCTCAAAAGGGGTAGGGTGCCGGCCCCATATGCCAGAGGTGGTGGGTTCAAACCCAGCCCCAGCCAAAAACTGCAAATAATAATAACAATAATAATAAAAGTGGAAAGTCTCCTTTCTATCGAGCCTTTGAACACAGAGTTCAATGTTAAGAAAAATGTATCAGTCAAGCTAATCCTTTCAGTGTGCATCCATCATGTCTGTGGTGCGCAGGGCCCCTCTAAGCGGCCTTTGCCACCTTGCGCGGCTCCTGGGGCTCTGGGAAAGTTTTGTCATGCTCAGGTCCGGAGGTGTGAAGTCTGAGCTGGTTACCTCAATGTAAAGAGCAGCCTCTGGAGCCTCTCCCCATTGCACTCCCCTTCCCCTTCACATCTTCCTCTCTCCTCTCCTGCTGGTTCACTCTTACTCACTTCACTCCCTTCCTGGGAGCCTACGTTTGACTATTTACTATGCTGAAACTCATTTTTGCTTCCACTTTATGCCTCATATAAAAATTGCCCCCAACCTCTACCACTACCATAGCCAGAGAAATCTAAATATAAAACAATGTTAGAATCATGTATCATGTTTGACTGTATTTTAAGTCTGTTTATAGAAAATAAATAGGGTCTGCATGGACTTAAATATCCTTAAATCTCAGTAGCTCCATCCAGGAAAAGTAATAAAAAATAGTTATTAATTTGGAAAGTTGGGTCCTGAAGGAGAAATACAAGTAATAACTTATAAGGAAATGATTCTCCACTGGCATTATTTTCACTGCCAGCTACAGCTCCAATTTGGCATGTCTTTCTGAGTCCATCTTAATAAAATCAATAGCACTTCACTAGCATAATTTTAGTTTTGCATTCATTCGACCTAATGTTACTTTATCCCTTTTATTACTTCATTTTAGTCTCCCTGTGCTTTGCCATCATTATGGCACATTAGTTACCATGGCGATGAGGGTGTAAGAGGTGGGGAAGGAGCTCCGTATCACCCCCAGCTGTAAACGAGGCATTTCCGTACCTGGTGAACACGCACAGGACAGGAAGCAATGAAAAAAGCGATTTCTACAAATTCCCTCTGTGGCCATTTCACTCAGGTATCTGTTAAATAAATTTACATCAGACTATTCTTACCTAACATTCATCGCATGAGGGAATATCTCAGAATGTTCTATATTTTACTGCGAGACCTCAGTCTGCAGCAGCATCTCCATTGTAACCCTCCATCATCTTTTGATGACGTTCTGAGAGCTCCTCCTCTGGGCTGAGATTTACGATGTTCACCCAAGCAAATGCTAAATCCTTGTGGGTCCAAGACTTTCACACGGATTTTATGGTGTAGAAAATGTTAGCTTCATAGTCATTGCAGCAATGGTGGCAGGGAAGTTTAAATTTTTCCCATGAACTTCTGATAATTTGCAACGATAAAACAAACTGATAATAGGTTAACAGGCAAAAAAGGCATATACATGTATTAACATGCACGTGTGCATAGAAACTCAAAGGGAAGATGCATGTCTGTAAGTGTGATAAATACGTATATGGTCTTCACTGGGGTGAGAGGTCTGGGGTGCAGGAGTCAGTGATTTTCAGGGAAAATGAAAGAACCTAAAGAACAAGGGCCTGGCGACCAGGTTTCTGAGGCCCTGGGGAGGCAGGGTCACACGTTAGTGAGTGTGAATAGAGGGAAGCCCGCAAAGCCAGGGCTGTTTTGTCCCCGAGATGGACATATCTCAGGTAATTTCAGGAAGAACAGAGGGAAGCCTGTGGTTGGATTCGTCATTCCTAGATCCAGACAAGGGAGGGGCTTCAGAGAGTGCCTGGCTATCCACTTCACCAACTGAACAACTACACACCCACACAAGAGACCACAAGAAAAAAACACAATTGAATTCAAGAAGGGAGGAGGGGGGAAGAGGGGAAAAGGCTTCAGGAACCCAGCACAATGCAGGGGTATATGGTACACCTCTTGAGTGAAGAACTCAACTCCAACTGGGACTTTACCTAACAAACACAATGTTGCCCAATCCTTTGTACTGTAATGATTATCCAAAATAACAACTCAAAAAAGAGTTTTCTCTACACATGCAAATCTCTTGAAAAGGCCCGCTGAACAGCTATTTGGAAAGATCAAACAAGTATGTTTTGGGCTGAAATAGTTTTGATTTCCTTTCAAATTAACACATCAATGGTGAATTCAGAAGAAACAATCTACTGTAGCTAAGGGCGGTGGAGGGCACTGGGTGTGGCAGATCAGATTTTTCTTCTCCAACAGGAAACCTCAGCACCTACACCACCCAGGGTGTTGGGACCCTGCACTGCAGGGAAGGACCAACTCTGACAAAGTGTGAAATGTGCTCTTTCAAACCCAGCGTCCCACTCTGTCTATCCCACCGACACAACCTGGCAACCAAAGGTAGCACTGAGGGTGGGAATGGGGGTGACCAAAGACTGCTCCCTTTTTCAGCAGGCTGCCTCCCAGCAGCAAACTCATAGTAGAGCCACAGGGAGCACAGAATTGCGAATTTCTTGGAGCTGTGTCCAGTTTCTCCCAGGTTGGACTTCATTCTTCATTTGTCTATTTCCCTCAGAGCCTTGCCTGACTACCAGTTGTTTTTTTTCATCTGAGTCTGTTCATGATACTGCAACTTCTATTGTTGTAAATGTCCATTTGTCTGGGACTGCAAAGGTGCACACAAATATAGGACCATTTTGATTATCTGGAGTTCAACTCCAGAGAAAGAATAGAGAAGGAAGAGTGCTTTGAATAACAAAAAAATCCACTTTTTTTTTTCCATTTTTTTTTATTGTTGAATCATAGCTGTGTACATTAGTGCAATCACCTGTACCCATTCTAAGATGCACCATAGATGTGGCCCCACCCATTACCCTCCCTCCACCCTAACCTCCCCCCTCCCTTCCCCTTCCTTGGACCTTTCCCCAAAGTCTTGTGCTATAGTTGGGTTATAGCCTTCATGTGAAAGTTAAAATTTAGCTTCATAGCAGGGCTGAGTACATTGGATACTTTTTATTCTATTCCTGAG
>CAUYPK010010720.1:0-15940 GCA_963574355.1 Loris lydekkerianus
TTGTCTCAATTAGCACCTTGGGTGGGAGAGTTCAAGCGGTCTCTGGAGACTGGATTTTAGGGGGCTGATTACAACTCTGCTATGGCTTACTCCAGTGCTGTGTGGAGTCATGAGAAGCCTCCTAGCAAATAGATCAGTCTGGGATGGTTGATGTCTCCTTCTCCTCTTTGCCACTCAGTCGGACCCAGTCACTGGTATCTCTGCAGATGGCTGACACAGTTGCCTGTAATGAACCAATACTCCAGGGTCTTGAAACTGCCTGAATGTCAAGGATATCTGCCAGGCCTCTGCAGTCTGCTGCTATTTAGCAGGAGCAGGTGAGACCTGACATTATTGGGTGCTTGACGAAGGTGTGTGTGGGGGAAGTTCACTCAGATTTAGCCCTGCCCCTGATTGATGTTGCTAACAGAACAGAACAGGACAGGACAGGACAATTTTGTGGAAGTCTGTCTCTGTTTCTGCTAAAATCAGACAGGCTTTTCTGAGTTCAAATGTCTTTGCTGCTGGAAGTGAGTATTCAGATGCTTTCTGGGTTTGTGAGCAGTTTCACAAAACAAAGCAAAAGCAAATCCTTTACTCACGGTTGGCCTCCTCTGGTTGCCCAGGGAGACAGGAGGTGTGTCTTCAGAATATATAGAAGTGAGTCATTTTGCTTTCGTTTGCATCCTTGTGGTCTAAGCTCGCCTCAATGCTGTTGATGTGCATTCTTCAAACTTCTCTCTTGGTACAGCTCGAATCCTCCAGGTTACTTACTAAATTTCCGTCCTTCAACTCTCCTTCTGAACAGGAGCCTCTGTGGAAAGCTGGCTTCACTCTGCCATCTTGTCTCCTCCCCTGTGTTTGTTAGAATTTTATGGAATATTTTAGCATCAGTATTTATTAGTAATATTGGTCTATAATTTTCTTTTCTTGTTCGGTTTTCCCTGGTTTGGGGATCAGGTTGATGTCTGCTTCATTGAATGTGTTGAGTAATATTTCTTTCTTTTTTATATTTTGTCAGAGGTTTAGTAATATAGGTAGTAGTTATTTTTCAAATATTTTGTAGAATTCTGACATAAAGTCATCTTTTTCTTGGATTTTCTTTTTAGGGAGATTTTGTATAGTTGATGCTATTTCAGAACTTGACATGGACCTGTTCAACGTTTCCACTTTGTTCTGGCTAAGTCTTGGTAGGTGACGTACTTCAAAGTATTGGCCGATTTCTTTCAGATTTTCATATTTGTGAGAGTAGAGTTGTGTATTCATGAAATATTTTTTGAATTTCTATGGGGTGTGTTGTTATTTTATTGTTACCATGTCTGATTGATGAAATTAAAGATTTTACTGAGGGGGGGTTGTTTGTTTGTTTGTTTGTTTTCTGGTGATGTTGGCCAAAGGTTTATCTATTTTATTGATCTTTTCAAAAAACCAACTTTTGTATTTATTGATCTGTTGTATAATTCTTTTTTTTTTTTTTCAGTTTCATTACGTTTAGCGCGGATTTTTTTTTTTTTTCCTGCTATGTTTGGGGTGGAGTGTTGTTTTTTTTCTTCAGTTGCTTAAGATGTTCCATTATGTTATTAACTTCCTCTCTTTCTGAGGAAGGCTTCCAGTGTTATAAATTTCCCTCTTTGGACTGCCTTTGCATTATCACAGAGGTTCTGTTAATTTGTGTCTTGACTGTTGTTTGGTTCCAAAAATTTTGTGATTTCTTTCTTAATCTCATCTATAACCCATGTATCCTTTAGCATAAGGTTGTTTAGCTTCCATGTTTTTGTATGGGTATGCAGGTTCCTATTGAGTTCAACTATTATTCCACGGTGGTCTGAGAAGGTGCAAGGAATAATTTATATACTTTTTAATTTGCTGAGGTTAGTTTTGTTGCCTAGGATGTGTTCAATTTTGGAGTATGTTCCGTAGGCTGATGAGAAGAAAGTATATTCAGTTTTGTTGGGATGAAATGTTTTGTAGATGTCTGTTAAGTCCAGATGTTGAATGGTTGAGTTTAAATCTAAAATGTCTTTGCTTAGCTTGTTTTTGGAGGATCTATCCAGCACTGCTAAAGGGGTGTTAAAATCTCCAACTACTATGGAAGTGGAGGAAATCAAGTTGCTCATTTCTGTTAGGGTTTCTTTTATAACTTGAGGTGAGTTGTGGTTGGATTCATAAATATTAATAATTGAGATCTCATCATATTGAGTATTACTTTTAACAAATATGAAGTGTCCATTCTTATCCTTATTTTGTTTTGCTTAGTTTAAAGCCTATTGAGTCTGAGAACAGGATTGCAATGCCTGTTTTTTTCTTCTTTTTATTTGCCTGGAATATAGATGACCATTTGTTCACTTTGAGTCTATATTTTTCTTGTAACGTAAGATGTGATTCTTGGATGCAGCAGATATTTGACTTGAGTTTCTGTATCCAGTCAGCCAAGCTGTGCCTTTTTAAAGGTCAATTAAAACCATTCACATTAATTGAGAGGATTGATAAGCCTTTTGAGAGTCTGGTGGACATTTTTAATTCTTCAGCGACTTTGGAATTTAGAGTTTGATCAAAATTTTCTTGGTGGGTTTACTTTTATGGTGGAGGATTACACTGGTCTTTATGAAGGATACATCTAAGTATGTCCTGGAGAGCTGTTTTAGTTATGGCAAATTTCTACTACATGTGAATGTCATTGGAGTATTTAATTTATCTGTCATAAATGAAGCTCAGTTTAGCTGGGTACAGGATCCTGGGTTTAAAGTTTTGTTTTCTTTAGGAGATTAAAAGTCAATGACCATCCTCTTCTAGCTTGAAAGTTTTTACCAGAGATATCTTCAGTGATTCTAATATTCTTCCCCTTTTAGGTATTGGTTTTCTTTCATCTGGCAGCTTTCAGAATTTTTTTCCTTTATATTAACTTTAGTGGAATTGATTATGTTGTGTATAGGGGATGTCTTATTTGGGTTGAGTTGTGCTGGAGTTCTGAAGCTGTCTGTTATTTGAATTTCATAATCTCTTGGCATTTATGGAAAGTTCTCCTTCATAATCTCATGGAGAAGAGACTCTGTGCCAAGTGAAGCCACTTCATCACTTTCGGGAATCCCTATAAGAAGAGTATTGGTTTTCTTCGAATTATCTCAGAGCTCTCTTAGAGAGTCATCTTTTTTTGCCCTCCATTTCTCTTCTTCTTTGAGAGTCTGGGAGTGTTTGAAAACTTTGTCTTTAATGTCACAAATTCTTTTTTGGGCTTGCTCCATTCTGTTACTGAGGAATTCTATTGTGTTTCTCAGATCTTTGAGGGATGCAACTTCTTGTCTCAATGTGTCAAAATCTTTGGTCATTTGGTTTTTGAATTTGTTGAATTCTTGAGTTATATTTTGGTTTACTGTTTGGAGTTCTAATTTGATCTTATTTGCTATCCAGATTCTGAATTCAATTTCTGACATTTCAGCTATTTGTTTGTGCATGGGGTCTTGTGCTGTGTCTGCGTCATTGATCCTTGGGGGAGTTGATCTACTCTGATTTTTCATATTGCCAGAGTTATTCTATTGATTTCACCTCATGATTGTTTTTCACTGTTGCTTTTGGCCATTCTCTGAGTTGAGGAGTTGTGTCTCCAAGAATAGACCCCAGCAGGGTCACTCTATTGTTGCTGGATCCTTGTAGGGAGTGACCTTGTGTAGTTCCTTTGGGGGCTGCTCCAGCTAGGGAGTTCCGGTTGTGGAAGCATCTCCCGTGTGTGACACACTTGGATCCAGCAATAGGGCAGGAGGTGGTGTGCATGGTTCTGAGAGAGCCTGGCCCCCAGTGACTTTGGAACAGAGAGTCCAAGCCTTCAGTGGTCTCTTGTCAGGATAAGGGCTCTGTGCAGAGGCAGGATGGCTCTAAAGGGTGCACAGCTACCAGGGTTCCTGGCCAGACAAATGGGCTAGTGTGGAGGCTGGGAGGACACAGGAGGGAAGATTCAGGGTTGCACGGCTTCCACAGTTCTTTGTCAGGGCATGCAGAGGCCAGGTGGGTGCAGGTCATTGGTTGGGGGTCATGGCACAGCACTTATTGGAGGTCCAAGTGGTGCCAAGACCTTAAATTTGAGGTTAGTATGAGGTGTGACATCATGGCACTCTACCCATTGGAACACCCCAAGGTTCCAGTGTGCCAAAACCTGCCCACTCTGCCCCTAAGTATTAAGGCTGTAAGGCAGCTCAGTCCCCGCCTTCAGGCTGTTCATTCACTAGGTTACTAGGTCCCACCTGATCCTAGCTCTAGGACCCTGAGGGCAGAGTTTGCTGGGGCAGTTCTCTCACAATGGCTTTCTGAGCCCAGCTCATTGGCACAGTCTTGGGCCCCAGACAATGCCCAAAGTTCTCCACACTCCTGCTCAAGCTCTCCCTAAGGCAGTTCAACTGAGTGCCAAGTCCAAAAACACCAAATCAGTTCACAGTTAAGGCCTTTCCAGTTTGCAGTCTCACTGCTGCTTGTACTTATGGTTGCTGGTGGGATTAGGTTGATCGAACACACACAACCACTTGCCAGCTTTCCACCTTTTTTGTCCGCCTCTTGGGATCCAGAAGTCCCTTGCTGACTCCATGTATCCTAAAAGGGATGATTATAGGCAGATCCCACCAGCCAGAGATGCATGGAGTATTAGCTCCTCAGACTCACTTTACCCTGTTGCAGGGAAGCTGTTGTATATACCAATTTTCTTAAGTGTTATGATCATTAAGTGATGCTGGATATTATCAAAAGGTTTTTCTGTATCAATTGAAAGAATTATATGCTCCTCATTTTTTAGTATGTTTATGTGCTCGATTACATTTATAGATTTATGTATATTGATTCAGACTGGGGACCCTTGGATAAATTTCACTTGGTCATGGTGTATAATTTTTTTGATGTGTTGTTATATTCTGTTTGTCAGAATTTTATTGAGTATTTTAGCATTAATATTCATTAGTGATGTTGGTGTCTAATTTTCTTTTTTGTTGAGTCTTTCCCTTATTTGGGGATCAAGGTGATGTTTACTTCATAGAATGTGTTGGGTAATATTTCTTCTTTTTCTATATTGTGGAAGTGGTTTAGCAATATAGGTACTACTTCTTCTTTAAATATTTCGTAGAATTCTGATGTAAAGTCATCTAGTCCTGGGCTTTTCTTTTTAGGGAGATTTTGTATAGTTGATGCTATTTCAGAACTTGATATAGGCCTGTTCAACTTTTCCACTTCATTCTGGCTAACTCTGTTAGTCCACTTCATTCTGCTAGGTGGTGTGCTTTCAGGTATTGGTCAATTTCTTTCAGATTTTTATATTTCTGAGAGTAGAGTTTCTTCTAATATTCATTAAGAATTTTTTGAATTTCTGAGGAGTCTGTTGTTATTTCATCATTACCATTTCTGATTGTTGGAATTTGAAATTTTATTCTTTTTTTCCTGGTTAGGTTGGCCAGGTTAGGTTTATTTATTTTATTTATCTTTTTAAAAAGCAACTTTTATATTTATTGATCTGTTGTATAATTCTTTTGTTTTCAACTCCATTTAATTCTGCTCTAATTTTGATTATTTCTTTTCTCTTCTGGGTTTGGGGTTGGAGTGTTCTTCCTTCTCCAGTTGCTTGAGATGTCCCATTAAGTTATTAATTTCCTCTCTTTTTTTTTTTTTTTTTTTTTTTTTTTAGGAAGCCCTCCAGTACTACAAATTTCCCTCTTGGAACTGTCTTTGCAGTATCCAGAGTTTCTGGTAATTCATGTCTTGATTGTTGTTTTGTTCCAAAAATTTTGTGATTTCCTTCTTGATCTTGTCTATAACCCATCTATCCTTCAGCATAAGGTTGTTTAGCTTCCATTCCATTTTAGATTGGTCTCCACCCTTTTATAAAAAAGAAAAAAGAAAATTATAGCCAAAGATGTAGGAGTTAAGATTAGGGTGATGGAAGGGGAGAGGGGAGTTTTGATGGAAGGACAGTAAATGGCAGGACCATTCCTTTGGTTTAATTGCAAGAGTACATGACACATCTATTAAGTATAGGACATAAATGTCTCAACACAATAAGTAAAAGTAGTGAAGACTATATTTAAAAAATAAATAAAACTAATAAACAGATAAAAACAAACAAACAAACAAAAATTTAGGTGGCTGTAAGATGTTAGTTTCATCTCCTGGCATACACCTGGGAAAATATTTCCTATTCAATAAATGGGGCTGAGAGAACTAGATATCCACATGTAAAGATGTAGAACTTGACCTTCACCTTTCTTAACTCACAAAAATTCATTCAAGGTGCAAAAAAAAGGAGAGCAAGATGGCAGCTGAGTAAGAGCTTCCCTGCAACTGAGCACTGTGAGTCTTGGGAGATAAGACTTCAGGCATCTCTGGCTTTGGGAATCTGCCTATAATCATTCATTTGAGGACAAAGAAATTCAGTGAGAGACTTCTGGATCCCATGAGGAAGACAAAAACAGTGGAAAACTAGCAAGTGGTTGTGTATGCTTGATTAGTCTAATTTCACCAGCAAGTGTAAGTACAGCAGCAGTGAGACTGCAAATTGGAAGAACCTTAATTGTGAACGATTTTTGTGTTTTTGGACTTGGCACTCAGGTGAACTACCTACGGGAAAGCTTGGGCAGGAGTGTGGAGATCTATGGGCATTGTCCAGGGTCCCAGCCTGAGTCACTGAGCCTGACAAAACTAACAGTTTTTGACTGTGGGCCGCAGAAAGCTATTGTGAGAGAACTGCCCCAATAAGCTCCTCCCGCAGGGTCACAATGCAAGGATTGGGCAGGAGCTAGTATTCTAGTGACTGAGCAGCCTAAGGCAGGGACTGATCTGCCTTAAAGCCTTAGCCCTAAGAGCAGAGTCAGACCGGTTTTGGTACACTGCATAAGTGGATAGCCACTTCAGCAGTGATCCCAGCAACAAGTACTTCCCTGGGTAAGTTTCTGCTTAGCCAAGTTTAGAAATTTAAAGTGCCTTTTAAGAGGGCTGAAAAGAGATGTAGGGTCTCCACTCCATAGGGTTTGAGAAATCAGTGAAGGCATCCAGTTGTATCACCATTGTGATTAACATTTCATACCCCAGAAGACCACCTGTTTCCCAGCCATTATTTAAATATATATAGCTTTGCTTTTTATGTTTGTTTGTTTCTTTTTGTTTTTTTTTTAATTTCAACCTTTTCCCTACATATTTCTTCTTCTCTTCTTCTTCTTCTTCTTCTTCTTCTTCTTCTTCTTCTTCTTCTTCTTCTTCTTCTCCTTCTTTTTCTTCTTCTTCTTCCTTTTTTTTTTTTTTTTAACTTAGCTATGAGCATTGTATGTTCTTCCATTTGTGACTATCCTCTGCTATTCCCTTTCTGAGAATTTCATAATTTTCTTAATACTGGTTCTTCAACTCCTTCGTTAGGCATATTGTAAGGTATTTAATTTTCTTTGAAACTATGGTGAAGAGAGTTGTGTCCTTAAATAGTTTCTCATCTTGACTGTTATTGTCATGTACAAAGGTAACCGATTTGTGAATATTAATTTTATATTTTGTGACATTATTTTATTTTTTTGATGATTTCCAGGAATCTATTGGTTGAGTTTTTGAAATTCTTTAAGTATAAGATCATGTCTTCAGAAAAGAGAAAAAGTTTGTCCTCCTCTTCTCCCATTTGGATTCTCTTTATTCCTTGTCTTGCCTAATTGTATTGTCTAGAACTTCCACCACTATGTTGAATAATAAGTTCATAATAAGTGAATAAAGTTCACAGAGAAGCACCTTGTCTGGTTCCAGTTCTAAGAGTAAAAGCTTTCAGTTTTATTCCATTATAGCTTCAATCAATTTTAGAAATGTGCCATCAATGACTATACTCCAGTGTTGTAATTAGAAAAGGATGCTGGATTTTATTGAATGCTTTTTGTACACCTGTTGAGTGGATCATATGATCTTTATTTTTCCCTCTGTTAATACATTTGATAACATTTATAGACTTGCATATGTTAAACCAGCCTTGCATTCCTGGGGTGAAACCTACTTGATCATGATGTATGACTTTTTTGATATAATCTGTAATCTATTGGCTAGGATTTTGTTGAGAATTTTTGCATCTATATTCATGAGTGAAGTTTGTCTGAAATTCTCCTATGTAGTTGGGTCTTTTTTGGTTTTGGTATCAGGGTGATGTTTGCTGCATAGAACATTTTGGAGAAGATTCCTTCCTCCTCAATTTTTTGAAATAATTTCTGCAGTGCAGAAATAAGCTGTTCCTTGAAGGTTCAATAGAATTCTGGTGTGAAGCCATCTGGACAAGGGCATTTTTTGGTTGGAAGCCTTTTTATTGTTTTTTTTTTTTTTTTATCTCAGTGCTTGCAATTGATCTGTTCTGGGGCTCTATTTCTTCCTGGCTAGGGAGATGGTATGATTCCAAATATTAATCTATTGTCTCCACATTGTCCAATTTCTAGGCATAGAGTTTCTGGTAGTATTCAGAGATGATCTCTTCTATCTCTATGGAATTAGTGGTTATTTCCCCTTTATCATTTCTGATTGAAGTTTCTAGAGATTTTACTTTACTATTTCTCATTAGTCTGGCCAATGGTTTATCTATTTTATTTATTTATTCATAAAACCAACTCCTTATTTTATTAATTTTCTGAATGATTCTTTTATTTTGAATTTCATTGATCTCTGATTTGCTTCTGTACATGTAAGGAGACAACAACCAAAGCAAATAGACAACGTACACAGTGGGAAAGGATATTTGCATATATTGAATCAGACAAAAGCTTGATAACTGATCTATAGAGTACTCAAATTAATCCACATTAAAAAAACCAACAATCCCATATTTCAATGAGCATGAGACATGAATGGAACCTTCTCTAAAGAAGACAGACAAATGACTAACAAACATGTGAAAAAATGTTCATCATTCCTATGTGTTCGAGAAATACAAATAAAAACTACTCTGAGATACAATCTAACCCAAGCAAGAATGACCCACATCACAAAATATCAAAAGTGCAGATGCTGGCTTAAATGTGAAGATAAAAGAACACTTTTACACTGCATGTGGGACTGCAAACTAGTACAACTCTTTTGGAAGGAAGTATAAAGAAATCTCAAAGCACTCAAGCTAGACCTCCCATTTGATCCTGTAATCCCAGTACTGGGCATCTACCCAGAAGGAATTTTTTTTTTTTTTTAATCATAAGGACACTTGTACTAGACTGTTTATTGCAGCTCAGTTTACAATAGCCAAAATATAAAAACAGTCTAATTGTCCACCAACTCAGAAATGAATTAACAAGCTGTGGTATATCAACACCATGGAATACTATTCAGCCATTAAAAAAAAGGAGACTTTACATCCTTCGTATTAACCTGAAGGAAAGTGGAAGAAATTATTCTTAGTACAGCATCACAATAATAGACAAGCATAAATTCTATACACTCAATTTTGATATAAGGACAATTAATGAAAATTAAAATCACGGTGGGGATGGAAAGGAAAGAGCAGAGACAGGAAAGAAGGGACGGGGTGGGGCCTTCGTGTGTGCCACTCCTCCAGGTCTGTTTCAAAAATTTGGGAGCATTTATCCATTTAACTTAAATGCTTAGTATTGAGATGTCTTTTTGTGGTGTTTTTTTTTTTGACGAGGGTGAAGTGTCCAAGTTGCTTTGAATCCTCTTATGTCTGAGAATATGATTGCAACCTCTCCTTTCTTCTGGTTTCCATTTGTTTGGTATACTGTTTTTTATCCCTTAATCCTGAGTTTTGAATTGTTCTTCAAGGCTAGGTTTGTCTCCTAGAGACAGCATACACGTGGTATTTGTTTTTTCATCCTGTGTCTCTTCAGTGAGGAATTCAATCCATTGACATTTATTGGAAGTATCAGTAGTGTGGTAAAATTATATTCATCTTATTGTGAGGTAGTTTCTTGTGAGGTTTTATCCTTTGTGCCATTTGAAGAGCTAAATTCTGGCCTCTGGCTTCTGAATGTATACTTTTGTGGTGGTCCATTGTGGTGTTCAGAGTTAAGAGAAGGTCTAATTATTTCCTACATAGCTTTTTTTGTGGCAAATTTTTTCAGTGCTTATAAATCTGCAAATGCTTTGATTTCTTCATTAATTTTGAAGTGAATTTGGCAGGATCCAGAATTCTAGGCTGAAATTATTTTGTTTAAGGATGTTGAAAGTGAACGATCATGCTCTCCTGGTTTGGAAGGTTTCAGTAGAAAAGTCTGATGTCAATATAACGGTTTTGCCCATGAAGGTTAGTTTGCTCTTATTCACAGCAGCTTGCAAAATTTTATTCTTCATGTTGATTTTGGAGAAGTTCATTACAATGTGTCTTGATAAGATTTTGTTAGTATTGAGATGTCCAGGGGTCAAGTATGCATCTGAAAGGAGTGTGTCAGGATTTTTAATAAAACTTGGGAAGTTTCATTTATGGTAGTCTCTGTACAAGCTTCCATACCTTTGGGACAGTCTTCTTCTCCCTCAGGAATTCCTATTATCCATATGTTGGAATGCTTCCTGGCATCTCGTAGTTCTCTAATCACCTGCTATTTTCCCCTCTCTTTTTCTGATGCTGTTATTATCTGTGTTAAATTGAAGATTTTATCCTCTAATTCTGATGTTATTTCTTTTCCATGGTCTGATCGATTTTTGATGCTTTCCACCACTTCTTTACATTTCCTGATTGAGTACTTCATTTCTTTAAGCTCATCCATCTTTCCTATATTCTATGTTTCTTGTCTGACTTAAGGTTCTGTTCTTAAATTTTCTCTTCCCTTTCTTTATTGTTTTAATCAATCATATTTTAAATTCTCTTTCTGTCAAATCAACCAATTCTTTACAGGAGGAATCGTCTTCATAAATTGCCTTGTGATCTCTTGGAGAAGGGATTGCTGAGGACGGGTGTGAGATAGTGGTGACCTAGCAGATTCATCACAGGAGTAGACTGACTCAAACATAAATTAGATACTCTAATTAAGTTGTTAATGGTGACTGAATTTTTCTTTTAGTTCCTCCTCATGTGTGCTGTCTTCTTGTTCACTTCTTTGTGCATCTTTCTCCTTCACACTTCCTCCTTCACTTCAAGTTACCTTGTCTCAAAGTTTAGGTGAGGAAGAGAACTCTTCATATAGTGTCAGAAGGCAGAGAAGGGTTACAGCAACCAAAGGTAAGTGAGAGTAAAGGAGAAAATGAAGAAGACAAAGAGTAAATAAAAATAAATAAAAAGGGATGTAAGTGTAGGAGAAAAAGGAAAGGAAGAAAAAGAAAAGAAAGAGAGGTAAAAACAAAGGGGTAAGGGGGACTTATAGAAGAAAATTGAGGAGCAGGTGATAGGAATAGAGGATGGCAGTGATAGAAGGCATGTTATTGTTCATCACAGTGCTATGGCCACTCCTATAGCTCAAATGTTGTGAGGACCTATGTTAGGTGCGTACTTCAGAGATAAACCAATCTTATTTATTTGACGAAAACAAGACTCTTCCTCTGCCAACAAAAACAGAGAGAGGGAGAAGAAGAAGAAGGAGGAGGAGGAGGAGGAGGAGGAGGAGGAGGAGGAGGAGGAATGGAAACACAAAATCCAAGAAGGAAAAATTGGATGAGAAAGAAGAAAAAGAAATAAAAAAGTAGAAAAGATCTGCCATGGGGTGTTCCTATTACTTTCTTCCTGGGGCCAAGATAGAAAGATCTCCTGGCTTCTTTGGCTCAAGCTACTGCTGTGGCCAACCTGCTAGGCCACCACTGTCTCCCACTGACCCTCAGCAAGGAAAGGGTAGAAAGAGAATTAAAAAAAAAAAAAAGAAAAGAAAGAAAAGAAAGAAAAATGAGGAGAATGTATGTGACACCCTGTCACCATATGAATAAAACCAGCCAGGACACTAATTGAAGGTACATGCCTAAAAGAAATGGGCTTCTTGTCTGTTCTCCAAGAACCCTTCAAAACCTATCTCTCAGCCTTTTATTGAAGCATAATACTATAGGAGTGGGGGCCCACATGCTGGAGTCACATGTTAAAGAATTTCTAAGTGATCTTTCTGCCCAGGCTCTACTCCCATCTTATTGCTCTAAGAATGTTACGAAGTATAAAGCTTGCTTTCTAATGAGCTACCAATCCTATCTTATTAATGCATGCAGTTGCTTGAGGGCTTTTCTCTGGGGCACAAAACATTTCCATGCTTAGTAAGACATTGTCCTGCTCCTATAACCTTTTCCAAGAGTTTTGGTGCTTGGTCTCCTACAGTCATAGATAAATAAAAAAAAAAAAAAAATTAAATGTTCATTGCATCAAATTAAGGGGAGGAAGGGATAAGGGATAATTAAAAAAAACAGAAAGGAACAAACCAATAAAAAGAGAAAGATAATACTAGAAACGGAGTTTAGGTAATGTCTTGGCTGATGCTAAAGTACTTTATGTGAGAGATGTGTAGAAGGGATTCTATCAACTGAGAGAATGGTGTAGAGCATACTAGGGTAAGGGAGTAGTTCAAGCTAAAATTCTGCAAGCAAAACCAAAAATAAATTAAAAATTAAATAAGATAGAAATCTTTGCTCTTGTTTAATTTAAAAAAAAAAAAAAAAAAAAAAGGAATCTAGGAGAAGATCCAACCTTACAAATCAGCAAAAAGGAATGCTCATTGAAAGAAAATATTAGAAAAGAGAAATGAAGTAAAATTTTTAAAAAAGGCAGTAAGGTAGCTTGATATAAGCACTCTCAGCAACCAATCGAGGAAGCTAAATTAAAGACAAGGAAAAAGAAAATAAAATAGATAAATAAAAGCAACAGCATTCATAAGGAAAAAATTATGTACACACATATATATAAGATGTAGGAAAATGATGTCTGTAGTATATTTATACTGTAATATACTTCCTGGGCACCAAGTGGTAGTGTGAATTTGGGGGACAAACAACACAGGTATTAATCTCTCTCT
This sequence comes from Loris lydekkerianus, assembly GCA_963574355.1. Lineage (NCBI taxonomy): Eukaryota > Metazoa > Chordata > Mammalia > Primates > Lorisidae > Loris > Loris lydekkerianus. Next base: position 12,885 of record CAUYPK010010720.1, read on the forward strand.
CTCTGGATCTCAGGCTTAGAGCAGTATGCCAGCTTATTTGTTCCTGGAGGTTGTCCACCTCATCACCTAGCTCCCACAAATCTGGAATTCCACATTTCTCAACAGTTCCTCAGCGACAGGCTTCTGCAATCCTCCACATGGCGACAGGTATTCCTGTGCCTGTCCTGATTGAAAAATCGCTCCGGATGTCAGGAACCTGTTCTCAGCACCCATGTCCCCAGGAATAAGCCCTCCAACAATCTGGAGTGCTGTTTCCAACAATGTTGGGAACTTTCTCCCCATACAGATGTCTCCCCCCCCCCCACATGCCAAACTATAAAGTGCATCATACAGCACCCCAAACTGGCCCCCCAATTCCATTCAGAAATGCTTACTTCTTTATTCCTTCCAGAATCCCCCAGCCTGATAAAGTCATATAACTTCTTCCCGGTCCGTTTCCAGCAACATATCTGCTTGCACTAGCTTATGTGGCTTTCCTCTGTCCCAGAAACCTTCCACTTTGGATGTTCCACTTGTTCCAACTGGCAGAAGAGCCCTTCAAGCCAGTAATCCAATCTGGCCTCTGAATTCCACTCAGCAAAGCAGTGTTTCGTCTCACAAAAAGAATGTAGAAATTAATCCCTGAATCACGCCACAGCCAGGCGTCTGCTGGCCCGAACAACTGCGTCCTGGAGAGCCCACTGAAACTCGACCAGATGTGATAGTTCTCTGAAGCTCTAGCTAAATATCGATGTCAACTTCCATGCTGCACAATTTGAGCCACTGCTGTACATTGATATTCCACACTGGGGCCTATGCAGCCCTCTGCCTTTGCCCCTTTCTACTAGGAAAACTGCACTAAATGTTCTTCCCGTCCACAATCATAGAAAATACCTTTAAGGCAAATAAATAAAACCAAATTTTTTTAAAAGATAGAAAAGGCAGTGTTAGGGGCCCTTCTGTCTGAAAGATGCAAATTATGAAACGAGAAACATTTTTTTTTAATTTTTATTACTATTATTACCATTAGGATACACATAATTAGGTTATATTGTTTGAATTTGTTAGTTAAAATCCAAGTAACTGTTATAGTTGAGCTTTTTATCCAGGAAGTATTTACAATTACATTGTGCCCATTACGTTAGAGCTTACCAAATCTTATCCCCCTCCCATCTTCCCATTTTTAAAATTTAATTGTGTTTTTCTCTGAATTAGGCCTATACTTGTACATGAACTTATTTCATATTAAAATTGAGTACGTTGGATACTTGCTTTTTTACTCTGGTAAAACTTTACCTAGGAGATTTTCCACATCTATCCAGGTAAATAAAAAAGATGTAGAGCCTTCATTTTCATGGATGAATAATATTTCATGGTATACATATACTACAGTGTATTAATCTATTAATGGATTGACGGGCACTTAAGATGTTTACATGGCTTTGACATTGTGAATTGTCCTGCAATAATCTTTCAAGTTTTTCTTCTGTGTAGAAATGTAGTAATGATATTGCAGGATCACACAAAATGTCAACTTTTATCTCTTTCAGAATTCTCCATACTTCTTTCTAAAGAGGCTGTATTACTTAGCAATTCCACCAAAATTGTGTAAGAGTTCCCATCTCTCTAAACTGATACCAGCATCTGCAGCTTTAGGATTTTGTGATGTGGATTTTTCTCTTTTGGCTTAGGTGATGTGTCAGGTAGTATTTATTTATTTATTATTGTTTAGGGTATAGGAAACCAAGTTACACTGATTGCATTTTTAGGTAAACTATCTATTACAATTATATTTAACCCCACAAAGGTGTGACACACACCAAGACCCCGTACCCCACGCTCCTTCCATCTCTCTGTTCTTCCTTTCCACACCCTTTGCTTTATGTTTCTCTCTCTCCTCTTCCCTTCCCCAACCCCCAGCATGTCATTAATTATCCTCATATCAACATTGAGTACATAGGATTCATGCTTCTCAATTCTTATGATGTTTACTAAGAATAATGTGTTTCATTTCGATACAGGTTAATAAAAAAAAATGTAAAGTCTCCATTTTTTGTTAATGGCTGAATATCATTCCATAGTGCACATATAATAGAACTTATTAATCCATTCCTGGGCTGGTGAACATTTAGGCTACTTCCAAATTTTGGCAATTGTAAATTGAGCTGCAATAAACAGTCTAGTGCAACTGTTCTTATGTTAAAAGAAATTTTTTTCCTTCTGGGTAGATGCCCAGTAATTGGATTGTAGGATCAAATTGGAGGAGTACCTTGAGTTCTTTGAGGGTTCTACATAATTCCTTCCAAAAAGGTGTATTTGTTTGCAGTCCAACCAGCAGTGTAAAAGAGTTCCCTTCCCTCCACATCTATGCCAGCATATGCAGTTTTGGGATTTTCTGATGTGGACCATTCTCACTGGGGTTAGATGGTATCTCGGAGTGGCTTTGATTTGGATTTTATAATAATTAGAAATGCTGAGAATTTTTTCATATGTTTGTTAGACATATGTGTGTTTTCTATAGAGAAGTTTCTGTTCATGTCTCTTGTCCATGATAAATGATATTGTTGGCTTTTTTATGTGAATTAATTTGAATTCTCTATAGATCCTATTTATCAAACTTTTGTCTGATTCAAAATATGCAAATATCTGTAGGATAATATTTAAAAATAAACATATCCTACATCAAGCCCACAAAGTGAATTCAGTGTGAGTTTAAAATGACTTATTTTTCTTCCAGAGGCTTAGGAAGTCTGGAACCCCCTGGGTTACTCACAGAGATAGGCTTTTTTGGAAAATTCCTTAGGCCTATTCTCTAAGGCGGTACTTCCCGTTAAGCCTGAGATCAAAGGGCATGCAGCCCTTCCTCGGAGACATGGACCAGAGGGTTGACATATGTTAACAACATATTGTCTGAGGTCTATAGATATTCTTCCCTAAAGAAAGGACACAGTCATTACTTCATACTGAGTAAACTGAGTGAATGCTTGAGAATATTCTATTAACTTTGTTCCCCTGAGGCTACTTCCATCTTTGTGCCCTGCTCAGAGATTAGTCATTGTCTTGAAAATAGGAGAGAT
>CAUYPK010010721.1:0-20200 GCA_963574355.1 Loris lydekkerianus
GTCACAGTGGGGACCTACCAATAATACCATTTTTCCAAAGGCCAAAGCTAGAAGGACACCCTAGATCATGAGCTCATGGCCTCCTTGAGCCAGACCAATGCTGTCACCTTCTAGCCAGACCAATGCCATGATCCCTAGCCCTAAGAGAAAAGAAAAATATTTTTAAAATAGTTAAAAGAAAATTAAAAATATATAAACTGAAGAAAAAAAGGGATATCATAGTTGTATGAGAAATTTATGTGGATAAGATGAGAAAAGTACAGAGATATCTACCAAAGGAGATAGAAAAGGCGAGTAATAAAAAAGAAATAAAGAATAAAAGGGGCCGAGAAAGTGTAACCAAAATAGAGGAGCCCTTACTATTGAAGAAAGTAAAAATGAAAAAAAAAAAAAAAAAAAATCCAAACCAAACCAAACAAAAAACAACAGCAACAACAACAAAAGAAAACAAAAACTAAGAAAAAAATTGGGAGAAAAAGCAAAAAACAAAAACAAAAAGAGAGAGAGAAAAAAATATATATGAATATATACACACCTATGTAAATTGCAATATATCGTCTGGACACCAAGTGGCCCTGTGGTGTTGGGAGATGAAGAACACACACACTGTTTTCCCTGTGTATTATTGGGGGCCAGAAGCCACTGTCCAGTTTCAGAGGAAATCTGGACCTGTCCTCCTCACCTACCTGCCCCCAATCAGGATCTGGTCACTTTGCCAGCACTCATTCCTCTTGAGATTAGGATCCCAAAGCTCTCACCACATCTCTTAGGTGGCATGTCTTGATCTTTCAAATTGTGCCCCCGATAATGAAGTGGTTTTCCCCCAGGAGCAGTGGGTGCTCAGCTCGTCCCAAGGATGGCTTCCTGAGCTCAGCGAGCATGCCACAGCCTGCCAGCCTGCTAGCCTGCTGTGCACTAAGACCCCAGGACTGTTTCTCCTACACAGCTTCCCCACACTGGCAGCTTGCCTGTAGTCAAGCCTACGGCAGCTTTACCCACCCAGCACTCATTCTCGGCAGCCTGATGCTGCTTGAGTTTGATACTGTCTACTGCATCTTTAGTTTCTCTGATTGACTCTTTCAATTCCTTAAGCTCTGCCACACCCTTTTGATATTCTCCAAGGGTTTGATATTCATCCAAAACCTTCCAAGGCAGTCCAGGAAGCAATCCAGTCCCAAATCAAAAACGGCAGGTGGCCCTTTCCCACCTCCAGACCTTCACAATAGATCCGCTGGCCGGGTCCCCCCATAACTAGGCACTCGCCTTCTGTGCTGGCTTTCCTCAGCTCCAGACCTCCTCCTGCTTCACTGTGCCCCCAGGCCATGTTTCTGGTAGGTTCTCCCATCCAGAGGTGGCTGAAATTCTGTTCTCTGTCCTACCAAGAGCAGCCTGCACGGAGCTGTCTCCAGTCCTCCATCTTGCTCCACCCCTAATAAGTAATATTTAAAAGCTTTAGTAATACAATGCAAATTTTTGGTAGGTTTCAAAACTTGAATCATTTAAATAAACTTTTATAATAGAAGGAAGAATTCAGCTTCAAAAATCTAATTTTATGTATCACAGTTAGAAACACATAGCCCTGTTTATGTCCTAGTTATGAAGAAAAGAGAGCAAGGTCTACAGACCCATGGTGTCTCGGGAGCTGATTAAAACACAGGTGAAAATTATTTCTCTCATATGGTTTTTCTAAAACTGCACTGAATTAATAGTAAAGTCCTCTGATGAACCTTCTTATAGCCCGTCATTTTCATGGATTCATGTCCTATTTTGTTCCTGAAATCTTAGTGACAGTGCCTCTTGGAACAGAAGCTGAAACAAAAATTGTTAGACTGTACATGTTAATGCTGATAGTAATTATCTTCTCTCCTTTCACCTCTTACTTCGTGAGAAAAAACCCTCCCATGTTCTCAAGTTCAACGGTCTTTTCAACATAAGGGCAAAGGTGTAGCAAATATGGTTTTTTGTTTAACCATATGTGTTTGAGTTAGTGACACAAACCAATAATCACACCCTAAATCTGTGAAGGACAAATTATTTTCCTTGGAAAAACTCTGACAAAGATTTTTTTTTTTCTCAAGAGTAATACGTACTGTTCCACAATTTCCTTTAAAAAGAGGTCACATGGCCACGCCCTAGCGGCTCATCTGTAATCCCAGTGTTTTGGGATGCTGAGATGGGAGGATCCATTGAAGCCAGAAATTTCAGAACAGCCTGGGCAGCATAGTGAGACCCAATCTCTAAAATAATAATAATAATAATGATAATAACAAAAGTCACAGGCTTGGTGCCTGTAGCACAGTGGTTATGGCGCCAGCCACATACACCAAGGGTGGTGGTTTCAAACCCAGCCTGGGCCAACTAAACAACTGCAACAACAAAAGCAACAAAAATAGTCTGGCAGGGCAGTGCCTGTGGCTCAGTGATAAGGCGCCAGCCCCATATACCAAAGGTTGTGGGTTCAAACCCAGCCCCGTCCAAACTGCAACAAAAAAGTTTGTGGCAGGTGCCTGTAATCCCAACTACTTGGGAGGCTGAGGCAAAAGAATCTTCTAAGCCCAGGAGTTGGAGGTTGCTGTGAGCTGTGTGACGCCACAGCACTCTACTGAGACCAACATAGTGAGAAAGAAAGAAAGAAAGAAAGAAAGAAAAGAAATCATAGAATTCATCAGTGTGTTAAAATAGTGTACTTTGATCATAATACTGTCTGCAAGTGTGAGTCAGGTGCTTTATCTATACAGGTTCCTATAACCCCTCAGGGAGATATTATTATATTCAGAAACTGTAGATCAGAAAGATTAATTATTTGCCCAAGGTCATATAGTTAATAACAGGCAAAGCTGGGATATGAGGCATGTCATAATTTGCTCTATTTTTTATGATAGCATGCCAAGGGTATTCAAGCCTTAACTACCTAAAGCCATGTAAATATGGGACTCAGAGCTGGGAGGAACTTCCAAAGAAGTTTTAGGGTCTAATCTGGTTTTATAAATGAAGATTCAGAGAAATTAAGTATGTAACAAGCTTACACAGTAAGTAGAAATTAGGTTTCACTCCTGGGCCACTGATTGTTTCTCCATGCAAATCTGCAATTTAAAATTCATGAAGTATGAATGAAAAGCTTTTAGTGAAAGTTTTAAAAAAAATCCAGACTTTGAATGCTGTTCTTTTTTTTTTTTTTTTTTTTTTTCTGCAGTTTTTGACCAGGGGCTGGGTTTGAACCCATCACCTCTGGTACATGGGGCCAGCACCGTACCCCTTTGAGCCACAGGCACCACCTGGATGCTGTTCTTAATGCAGGAGCATTTGGTACCAAATATTGACACTGACATTGTGAAGGAGCAGCAAAGTTGCAATGGAGAGTGAAAAGAAGATTAAGACCTTGACCTTCTTTCCCGGAGGCCCCCTTGCTGTAGAAGAGGAAGTCAATCACGCCTTCCTATCTTTTCCATCACTTTTGTTCACCCAGGGTGGTTCCCCACCCTCCTCACTTGGTTAACTGTCATTGTTCCTTCAGATCTCAGGTTAAAGCACCACTGCCCTAGGCATGTCTTCCTCGACTTTCCTGGCTCCCTTATGCTCTGAGCCTACAGTATGGAATACTACAGTTTCCTGAGTCAACCATGTCCTGGGATCTTTGTGGTTTTGGCTGATATCTGCTGGCAATAGAATGCTCCTCATTCATACTCTTAGTGCCACTCCTGCCTCAATGTTCTTTATCTACTTATCTTTTAAAGATATGGCTCAATCATTACCTCTTGTGGATTTTTCCCTAAAGCTGGAACTGGCCCTGATAACTCCAATAATCTCAAACTTCTGTCAAGATGCTGCTAATATGTTGAGTTTGCTACTTTGCAGCTCTGTCCCCTCACAAAACTGTGACCCACTTTTTCATCACTGCATCCAAAGAGGCTTGAATGATTCTTGGAATGGAAGATAACCGCTTCTTCAAAAACTTGTTCAATAAGTGCTTTATCAAAAACAAAATCAGATCACTGAAAACTATTCAATTCATATTGAAACCCCGATTGGGAAATAGATAGTGAATGTTTATAGTTTCTATAAACAGAGAGTTCTTCATTGCGTGTATGGATACAGCTGTAATGCAACTTGCTCTGTTTACACTATACAAAATAAAATTTCCACTCTGTGAAGCTATACAGTGTCTTTAACATGTCACACTATAAATATTTGCTTAATTCATACAATGTGCTAAACACCTGTGGGCTTTTAAGAGGTATTTGGTTATGTGCTCAGAGGATGATGTCTAGACTAGATATTGATACCATTGAGTCTGTCCACAAAATCTATCTTCCTGCCTATACCAAAATCCTCAGAACTAGGGTCATGGGAGAGCCCTTCTCACATTTGATGGCATTCCTCAGACTAAAGCCAGAGCCCAGGACACATCCTGTCTGCCTTGCGGTCAGCAATAATGTTCCTCTTCTGCTGCAGATGGGCCTTCTCCTATGTTGGACCTGAGATCACAAGGAATAGCAGTCCCCCAGTTACACATATTCTCTTTCTGCACTAACACCCTTTCCTTCTTAACTCTACCATAACAGTTTCCTATTGGTGTTCTAATACATTGCTCTAAATTTAGTGGCTTAAAACAGCACAAACTTATTATCTTATAGTTCTGGAGGTCAGGAGTCTGAAATGGGCGTCACTGGGTTAAAATGGATGAGGAAGCAGGAGTGTGTTCCTTTTGGAGGGACTGGGAGAGAATCCATTTCCTCACCTTTCTAGCTCCTAGAGGCTGCCTGCATTCCTTGGTTCATGGCTCCCTCCCTCCATTTTTGAAGCCAGCAACTACAGGGTGAATCTTGCTCACATTACGTTACTCTGACCTCATCTTCTGCCTCTCTCTTCCACTCTTGAGGATTGTGTTGTGATTACATTGCTTCCTCCCGAGTAGTTCACAATCATCTCTCCATCTCAAGGTCCTTAACTTAATCATCTACAAAGTCCCTTTTGCTATGTAAGGTAACATACTCATAGGCTCTGGTGATTAGGACGAGGACCTCCTTTGGGGAAGGCATTATTCTGCCTATTGCATCCACCATTTCCATGATTATTGCCATTTTTCACCCAGATGTATATAGCCAATTGACTATTTTCCATGCTTTATCAATTAAACATTAATTTAGGTTTTCTGTTGAGGCAGAGTCCTGCTCTGTTGCCCCAGGCTAGGTGCTGTGGTGTCAGCCTCACTCACATCAACTTCAAACTCCTGGGCTCAAGCAATCCTCCTGCCTCACCCTCCCAAGTAGCTGAGACTACAGGCACCTATAACATGCATGGCTAAATTTTGTATTTTTAGTAGAGACGGGGTCTTCTTCTTGTTCAAGCTGGTCTTGAACTCCTGAGCTCAAAGGATCCTTCCACCTCAGCATCCCAGAATGTTGGGATTATAGGCATGAGCTACCATGCCCTGCTGAATAATTTAATAGGTATTTATTGATTACTCTGACTATAAATATGAGTTAAAATATCTCTTTTCACAATCTAATATAAAATATACACAGCCAAGCAAACAATTATAAAACCACTTAAAAAGTGCTGTAATAAAAGAATCTCAGGGTATAAAGTGATCAGCAAGGAGACAGTGCTCAAGTTGTCCCTGAATGAGGTAAGTGATTGGAACGTGATGAAAGGCTTCTGGCGGGGGGAGCTGGAAGACAGTCTTGAAGAATGTATGAAGATGTTCCAAACAAACAAGAGAGAGGAAAATGTGCTAACCAGGGAGACAGTGGCAGATACAAAGGCTGTAGGCTGCGAGAAGGGAGGTGGGGCTGGGAATTGAAGTTAGTTTGGTAACTCTAGAGCAGTGCTGTCTGATAGCACTTCCTGTGATGACAGGAATGTTCTGTGTACACAGCATCTGTCATGTCATGGTTGTTGCTGGCCACACGTGGCTATTGAGCACTTGACATTTAGCTAGTTGACAATAAGACTAGATTTTTAATTTTATTTAATTTAAATTAATCTAAATTTAAATAGCTACATGTGGCCAGTGACTCCCACATTGTCAGCACAGCTACAGATCATAGGGTAGCTCTGAAAGAATGAAAGAAGAGACATGTGAGCTGGAGAGGTGAGTGGGGAGTGAGACTCTGGGAGGCCTTTTTTGCTATGTGAATTTATCCCTTGGTGATGTGGTTTTCAATCTATGTTCTATGGCCAGGGACTGGCAGCGGGGGTGGGGTGGGTCAGGAAGATGGAGGTCTGCTCCCCCAGTCCCACCAACCATTCCATGAGACCCCTTTAGCTGAGCAGTGCCCATGACATCAGTTTAATATGTTCCACACCTGTGGAAATAGATTGGAGGGAACCAGAAATTCTGCAAAACTGAAAGTTTTGCTAATGTTCTTCAATGGTTGAAGCTTGAAGCTCCTCTGATGGTTTTGAAAACAACTGGAGAGTGGAACATTCTCCAGTTATGGCCTTACTGTTTTGTTTGTTTTTGGCAGTTTCCACTGACCTATTTCCATGAACTTCTGCAGCTGAGTTCAGCATATTGTTCTCAAAATGGATATGGACGAGATGTTTAGTCATTGCCGATAGAGCGTTGAGTAACATATTATTCTCACAATATTTCTGGAAGTCATTTATTAATGAGATTCTTATGCAAAAGAAAGATAAAAATAAAAGGATACAGAGAGAGGAACACTTCAGAGAATATAAATGCTCAAATATGGAACTATGTTATGAGTTTGCAATGCATCGAGCAAACAGGTAAGCTTAAAACCCTGTGTTTTTAATGATGAGAATCAAAGCCTTTTCATGTCTACGTAAATAATTGACCACTTCCTTAAAAAAGTTTTAAGATTTCTCTAGAGACAAGGTGAGTCATAGCTGAGTGGCTTGAATACACTTTAGTTTTGAATAAGCAAATAGTTCAAGGTGGTGATAGTTTTACTAAAGTAAAAAAGAAGAAGTTGTCAAGGATGAGGCTTTCCAAAACTTTCTTAAGAACTAGGTAGAAAAACTTTCTTTTGGAAGTTATGAAAGTGTTCTGGAATTAAACAGTCTGGAATTAGATAGTTCTGCAACTCAGTGAATTTACTAGAAACCACTGAATTTTATATTTTAACAGAGTGAATTTTATGTTATGTGAATCATAGTTCAGTAAAGCTGTTATTAAGTAAAATAGTAAGAAAAGAATGTCCAGAAGATTCTGTACCAAAACACACTGATAAGTCATACACAACTTTCTGAAAAATTAAAATTAAGATGGTTACTGAAATTTTTTTTTAATTTTAAGAGAGAAAACATAAGAAAAGAAAATAATGAGGAAAATTTTTTTAATAACTTAGATGGCATAACTAGAAATGACATAAAGATAACAAAATTTCAGAAGAACAAAATATATGGGTTTTAAAATTAATATGGAACTGATAGGGACTCGGAATAGCTAAAGAATCCTTACAAAGAAGAGCAAAGTAGAGGACTCACATTTGCTCCAAAATTTATCACAGAGTTACAGTGTGGTTAAAGTGCCAGGACAGGACAGTGTGGCACTGACATAAGGACAGACTCATAGATCAATGTAGCACATCTGTGAGTCCAGAAGCAAGGCAGAATGGAGGTTCCTCAAAAAAATTAAAAATAGATTTACAATATGATCCAGCAATCCCACTTCTCCTATTTATGTATCTAAAGGAATTGAAGTCAGAATTTCAAAGCATGTTTACACCCCTATTTGTTGCATTCCTGTTACTTACAATAGCCAAGACAAAGAAGCAATGTAAATGCTCATAATGGATAAGTGGATAAAGAAATTGCGGTATGTACACACACAATGGAATAGTATTCAGCCTTAAGGAAGAAGGAAATCTTGTCTTCTGTGATAATATAGATGAACCTAGAGGACTTTATGCTAAATAAAACAAACCAGACACAGAAAGACAAATACTGCATGATGCCACTTACATGAGGAATCTAAAATTGTCAAACACAGAGGCAGAGGGTAGAAGAATGATTGCCAGGGGCTGGGGAGAGGGAGTCACAGGGAGATATTAGCCAAAGGTTTCAAAGTTTCAGTTATGTAAGATGAATAAATCCTAGAAGCCTACTGTATAACATAGTGCCTAGAGTCAACAATACTGTATGAGTATTGTAGCAGATCTTATATTACATGTTCTTATCATACACAGATAGTAGATCTTATATTACATGTTCTTATCACACAAAGATAGCAGATCTTATATTACATGTTCTTATCATACACAGCTAATAATAAACATAGAGGGTGGAGGAAACATTTGGAGGTGATGGATGAGTTTATGGCATAGATTGTGGTGATAGTTTCACACATGTGTACTTGGTTCCAGACTCATCAAGTCACATACATTAAATACGTGCAGCTTTTTCTGTGTTAATCATACCTCAATAAATGTTTTTCTTAAAATAAAACACCCCTATACATCTAGGGTCAGTTCTTCTTAGATAGAATGTCAAGACAATTTCAATGGGTGAAAAGAATGGTCTTTCTAAACGCGGTCCTGGGACAACTGGCTTATTTACATACAAAAGGATGAACTTGGACCACTATTTCGTATCATAGAAACAAATTATCTCAAAATGGACCGTAGATCTGAAAGTAAACTAGAATATACCACCCCCAAATATGCCTCTTTGACATAAAAATTCTTTTTGAGCTGAAGGCAATCAAGAAGCAGCAAGTGGCCAGGAATGGGAGACTCATGCCTGTAATCCTTGCACTCCGGGAGGCTGAGGCAGGTGAACTGCTTGAGCTTAGGATTTTGAGACCAGCCTAAGCAAGAGTGAGACCCTGTCTCTACTAAAAATAGAAAAAACTAGCCAGATACAGTGGTAGGCACCTATAGTCCCAGCTACTGAGGAGGCTGAGGCAAGAGGATCTCTTGAGCCCAAGTGTTTGAGGTACCACAACACTCTATCCAAGGTGACGGACAAGAATTTTAAGTTGCTGTGAACTGTGACACCACAACAGTCTACAAAGGGTGACAGAGTGAGACTCTGTCTAAAAGAAAAAAAAAAAAGGAGGAAAAGCTCTCCTATCCTCCCCCCTTTCCACCTAAAGGCAGGATAGAAACTTTCCGTCACTGAAGACAACTCTAGACTCTATTGTCCTAAAGAAGGCATCAGAGGAATTTGCAAGATAACCTTCCTTTATGAGTTTCCTCCCCTATATTTACCTCCCCAGTTTCCTACTCTTGAAAGGAAACTGCTTCTTTTGTGCTGTAATTTCTCTACAATTGCATTGTCCTTCGTTGACAATGCTATGTAAAACTGAATTCTAAGCCATTGCTTTGAGTTACTTCTCACTGAGGTTTCTCCTGCATGGTGTGCTCTGCACATGTTAATGTACTTGATTGTTTTTCTCTGGTTAATTTGCTTTTGTTGCAGAGATCCCTCCCAACTAAGAATGAAGATGGGAAGAGGTAATCTTTCTTTAGCTTTCCTGACAACCTAAGTGAAAGAGCCAAAACTATGAAACTCTTAAAAGAAAATGTAGGATGTGTTGTAGTTTGAATGTTTCCTCCAAAATTCCCTAGAAAATTTAATTGTCATTGTGATGATATTAAGAGGTAAGACCTTTAGGAAGTGAGTAGGTCATGAGGGTTCTGCCTTCATTATTGGATATCGAGGAGAGGAGTGGGTTAGTTATCTTAAGAGTGGACTCCAGAATGAGTTTGAGCCTCGTTTTCTCTCTGTTTCATGTGTTCACTTGCCTTTCCACTTTCTGCCATTGGATGACACAACAAGAAAGCCCTCACCAGATCACCAGCAGATGCAGGTGCCATGCCCTTGGACTTGCCAGCCTCCAAAACTATGAGCTATATAAGTCTCTTTTCTGTATAAATAATGCAGCTTGTAGTATTCTTATTGCAGAAAACAGACAATATTATGTCTTTATGACCTTGGGCTAATAAATGACTTTTTTTTTTTTATAGACAGAGTCTCACTTTCTTGCCCTCAGTAGACTGCTATGGCATCACAGCTCACAGCAACCTCCAACTCCTGGGCTTAGGCAATTCTCTTGCCTCAGCCTCCCAAATAGCTGGAATTACAGGTACCTGCCACAATGCCCGGCTATTTTTTTTTTTTTGCAGTTTGACCGGGGCCAGGTTTGAACCTGCCACCCTCAGTATATGAGGCCGGCACCCTATTCACTGTCCACAGGTGCTGCCCAATAAATGACTTCTTAACTATGACACCCAAAACTCCATAAGAAAAGAAAAAAAAAGATAATGAAATTTTGTGCTGCAAAATGATACCCTTCAAGAAAGTGGAAAGATAATTCACAGAATGGGAGAAAGTATTAACACATCATATATTTTATGAAAGACTTTTTGTTCCAAATATATAAAGAACTTTTATAACTCAACAATAAAAAGACAAGCCAATTTTAAAAGGGCAAAGAATTTGAATCGGTATTTCTCCAAAGAAGATATATAAGTGGCCAATGAGCACATGAAAAGATGCTCAACATCTTTTATTCATTAGGGAAATGTAAATCAAAACCACATCCACTAGGAAAGCTGTAGTAATTTACAAAAAAAAACTAGCAAGTGGGAAGAATATTGAGAAAATGGAACCCTTATAGATTGTGGGTGGGAAATTAAAATGCTGTAGTCACTGTGGAAAACAGTTTGACAGCACCTCGTAAAGTCAGACATGGAGTTACCATGTAACCCAGCACTTCTGCTCTTAGTTGTATATATCAAAGAAAAATGGAAACTTATGTTCACACATAAATTTATACATTCATGTTCATGGCAGGATTGTTCATAATGGTCAGATATTGGAAACAACCCAAATGTTCATCAGCTGATGAAAGGATAAACAAAATGTGGTATATCTATACAATGGAATAGGATTTAGCAATATAAAAAGGGGATGAAGTACCGATATAGGATACAACGTGCATAAACCAGGCGAATATGCTATGTGAAAGAAGCTGGTCATATAAGACCACGTATTGTCTGATTTCATTTATGTGAAATATCTAGAACAGGGAAATGTATAGAGATTGGGTGGCGCCTGTGGCTCAAAGGAGTAGGGTGCCAGCCCCATATACCGGAGGTGGTGGGTTCAAACCCAGCCCCGGCCAAAAAAACTGCAAAAAAAAAAAAAAAAAAAGGAAAGAAAGAAAAAGAAATTTATAGAGATAGAAAATAAACTAGTGGGTGCCTAAGGCCAAGGGTGGGAGGTAGGAATTGGAAGCATTGCTAATGGGTAGAGGGTTTTTTTGGGGGGGGAGGTGTTGATGAAAATGTTCTGAAGTTAGAGCATGGAGGTTGCTGCACAAATGTATGAATATATTTCAAAATGTTGAATTGTATACTTTCAATGATTGAATTCTATCGTATGTAACATATTTCAATGACGATATTAAAAAAAAAATGTTTAAGAAAGCTGACATGTATACAAATTATACAATTGGTTCGCTTTCCAGAATCCCATAAATTAAAACTCTTGTGACTTGTCAATTCTCTAGGTCCCTAGGCCAGCTGAATATAAATCCATTCCTAACCAGGAATTTCCTGGACATGCTCCAGGAAAAGAACCATTTAGCTGGGAGGGGAGCCTTAGAAACCCGGACAGACAAGTATTGGCTTTTGGTCAACAAAACTGGTCTAAGCATGAATTGTTCCTTCAGGAATGTAGACTTTTTGTTAGACAGAATGTTTAAAAACTTTTTTTTTTTTTTTTTTTGAGACAGAGTCTCACTTTGTCACCCTGGATAGAATGCCATGGCGTCAGAGTTCACAGCAACCTCAAACTCTTGGGCTCAAGTGATTCTCTTGCCTCAGTCTCCCCAGTAGCTGAGACTACAGGCGCCTGCCACAATATCCTGCTATTTTTAGAGACGGGGTCTTGCTCTGGCTCATGCTGGTCTCAAACTTGTGAACTCAAGCAATCTTCCCAGTGGGAGGAATCCACCCTCTTCCTGAGTGCTGGGATTACAGGCGTGAGCCACAGTGCCCAGCTCAAGAATGTTACAAAATTTAATGTTCACTGAGGGAAATTAAGAACAGGGATTTTTTTTGTGTGTGTGTGAAAACAACACCTTATTTATTCATGACGTAACACTGTCTACTTCCTTTCATAGTTGAAAAAGATCAACATAGGATAAATGCACAGGTATAAAAGAGGACTCAAATACTTAGGCAGCCTTTCCCTCTTAACCTTTACACATGTGTGAAAAAGGGTCAGAACTGATGAATGGCATAAATTTAAAAGGAAAATTTTTTTCTACTGGAAAGGAGGACATCCAGCCCGCAGAAATGATGGTTCCCTGAAGGCAAGGCATTTCTGGTTTTCCTCTATACTCTCAGGTGGATCGTTACTTTCCCCAGTTCCAACTGAGTTGCTTTTTCCAGGCTTTTTGAAGCATCTTTAAGTTTCCCCACCAAGTCCTGTAATTGTCCCATGTTGCAACCAAAACTAATCTTTGGTAGGTTTGGGAATCTGCATTCTCTACATTTAAGGTCACAAATATGCAGGTCTGTACATCTTATGAAGTTGATTGGTCTTGATCTGATATTCCAACCTCCAGGAAACATCAGTTATATGAGGGAGAGATCTGTTTATACTTTCCAGTAGGATTTCTAGGGAATTCTTATTATTCTGATATTCCATGCTAAATAGTTCTGTCTGCTCTTGGTCAAATTTACAGTCTTCTAGATAAGTGCTCAGAATTGATTTGTCTACACGGTGCTTTCTTGCCTCCAGTATGTAAGTTGCAGCTGCTGTATGACAATGTTTTAAAACCACTGGGTCGATATGTTTCAAGCCTGGGTGATCTAACACGGCCTCGTCTGCCTGGGTGTCCAGCAGGCTCTGGAAAGCCGCTTGGAGGAGAAGTGTGAAGGCGTTGGAGTCGAAGGAGCCGGAATCGGCCAGCATCTGGAAGCCTTTCTGCACATACTTTCCAGAGCTCCATTGTGAGCACCAAGAACAGGGATTTTTGATAGTGGAAGCCTTGTGAAGGTTAGGTGGCCTGCAGAAGATAGTGTCGAGTATGCACATATTCAACCAGTATTAATTGAGAATCTGCTATTGGCCAGATGATGTTAAACCCTGGAAAGAAAAGTGCAAAAGGCCAAGTCCTAAGGGAGCTTATGGCCTGGGGAGAGAAACACATTTAAGATCATAGGTCATGTGCTATGTATGGGGCGAGTGTGTGTAAGTTTACTAAGGGACAGAGAGAAGAGTTGGCCACCTTGGCTGGGTGATCAAGAGGCCTCTTCAGAGGAGTTTCTAGAATGAACCAGTGTTGGGGCCAGAGGGCGAATGAAGTGCAGCCATCTAGAATGTACATTCATAAAGAAGGGAGATGCAGGGGACAGCGAGAGCCAGTGTCTGAAAAACTACCCAAAAGGATGTTCTCTTCTGTGATGGTATGTTTTAGTTTCTTTGAGGAAGGAGCTATTTAAGAGGCAAAGTATTGAACTTGAGAAAGAAATGCTTTTGACTTAGTGTGATTTCTTCCTTAAAAAGTATTGTCTCAGATAAGTGCTAAAGTGTACGGTAAGAGTGTTTATCTTCCCTTCCTTTTTCATCTCTTCATATTCAGGTAAACAAAAAAAGCCAAAATTCTTCATCTTTGGAGCAGCACTTCTTTATTTTGTCTTCACACAAATTTTTATGTTTTCTTTAAAAATTCTTTCTATTTCAACTATACACCAATGGAGAGAGAGAAGTGTGATAAAACTCCCTCTTCCTGCTGCCTTAGCCTGTGTTGTGTTGCTATAAATGAATATCTGAGGCTGGGTAATTTATAAAGAAGAGAGGTTTATTAAGCTCATGTTCTGCAGGCTGTAAAAAAAGCATGGAGCTGGCATCTGCTCTGCTTCTGGTGAGGGCTGTGGTGCTACATCAATGATGGCAAAGAAGGTCAAGGGGAAGTAGGAGGCTGCAAAGAGGAACCAAATCCAAGGAGTGTCCTGGCTTTACAACAATCTGCTCCCATCCATTTCCTCAAGGCGTCCACCCTACGACCCAAACACCTCCCACCAACCCAGCCTCCCAATACTGCCATAGGAGGGATCCAATTTCAACTTGAAATATGGTAGGGGCAAACCAACCACAGCCAAACCATAGCACTTGCCGTCCAGATGGAAACATAATCAACATCTTGCTCACTCAGGTCACCTATTCTCCCCCCCTTCTTGCTGAAGTATTTTAAAGAAAGCAGCATTTCACACTTCATATTTCAACATGTGTCCCTAAAATGAGGACATTTAACCAGTTAGCACCATCACACCTAAAATAGTAACAATATTCATTAATATCATCTAATACCTACTGGGATACCAAACTTTTGGCTTCCCTGGGCCACACTGAAAGAAGAATTATTGTCTTGGGCTACACATTAAATGCACAAACATTAACGAAAGCTGATAAGCAAAAAAAAAAAAAAAACAGGCGGGGGGGTGGGGGGGTGGGGAGTCCATGCATAATTTCGTAACATCCACCACAGGTAAGCAAAAAAGTCCTCAGAGAATATGCATATGGCCCTTGGGCCATGGGTTGGACACACTTGACTGTCTATATTCAAAATTCCTGATTGTTTAATTAATGTCATTCTAAGATGATTTTTCCCAAATCAAGATTCCAAAGAGACTCATGTATATTCACTTGTCACATTCCTTTCTCTTTTTATATCTGTAAAAGGCACCTCTCCCCTCTTCTCCCTTGCCAGTGACTTATGGAAAAAACTGTTCCAATTGTTTCATAGTCTCACATTCTGGGTTTGTCTGATTACTTCCTCACGGTGACGGTATCATTTAACTGGCTCATCTACCCCTGTCTTGTGCCTAAATTAGAAGTTAGTACTAACAGTTAATTTACTGCTTTAATTTATTTGATTAAATCCGGGGACAAAAGTAGGTTCTGAAACATTTACTTTCCGTTTACCTTTTAGTTATCTTTCAGCTTTAACATCATTCTACCTGAAAACGAGCCCTGTCTTCATCTTGTAATATCTACAGAAATCCACTAGATGTCGGTGCAACATGGCAACCTAATTGTAACCATGTAAGCCTCTAGACAGGTTCTCAACCTGTCGGTTGCGACCCTTTTTTAACAATGAAAGTACATTGCGGCCTTAGGAAGGTTGAGAACCACTGCTCTAGATATAAAACGGAGTGGAAACCAGAAAACTGTATCCATTATTTATTTTTGCTGAAAATTAAATGTAAAATACTCTCTTAACAGAAAACTTAACAAATAAGCCTGTTCTGCATCAAGGAATAGGAACATGACTCTAATACAGTTAATATTTTTCAGAGTAATTTTTTTTTTATTGTTTAAATTAAAAAATTCAGTTCTCAAATCAGTATTTGCAGACTATCCCTATCCAGTAAGAATAGCATAGGCATGAAAATTTGAAAAATAAATTATATGGCTACTAAATAACATTTTAAAATTTGTCTGAGTAAGAGAGACAAAATTTCTTTTAATATAATCGCAGATAATGGTCTTGACAAAATAGTATGATGTTTATAGTCAAATTGTTTATTTAATGTGACATTATTTACTAACGTAATCATCTGCTTCTTGACGGATTATCAAATCTCCCACAATAACTTAAGAATTATTCTACAAATAAAAAAATGTTTTCCATTCTTAAAAAAGAATTATAATATAAATAATTTTAATGTAAAATGATGTCATATTTAAATTAGAATGTTGGAAAAAATGTTTTTTTCTTTTCATCAACACTTCAAATTTATCAGGATGAGGAAATTACTGATGTTGCAAGGTTGTTTTATTTTTAAAAATTCTATGTTTTACTTGAGAACCATTTATAAACAATATGCTGGCAAACAGATGCATATACACATACACTCATATGTTCAAGGCTTATGTTTTTCCCAATCAGGAAAACCAGAAAATGCACAACATTAAAAGGAATAATGTTTGTCATTTCTCAGTTCCCTAAATCAACAAATACAATGAGGTAACTGTTGACAATTCAAGAAAAGATTCATCTTGCATTAATTGCCTGAACTATTTGAGTTCATGTCATAATCTCAACTGCAAACTGCTGATAAGAAAGTTTTCAATTTAAAATTATTTATTTCCAGGTAAAATCACAATAGAAATCTTTATGTTACCGGATGAAGAGGTTCTGGCTGCCTGTCACTTTCAGCCCATATGCAGAGACAGGGACAGACCCACCAAACTTTATCAGAGGCTGGGGTTCTGGAGAACAGTGAGAGCAGCCTCTCCAAGACTGTTCTGTTCTTCCATTTCCAACATTACAGTTTTATACAGTTAAGTTCAAAGTGAAGACCATGTTACTCCTTATCTTAAACAATAATCAGCAGAACCCATGACTCATAAACAACTAATAGCATTCTAATTTAAAAGCTAATCTCCTAAATCAATTCACCTAAACTACTTAAGAAAGGCATCTTTAGGGTTGGAGCTAAATTTACCAAACAGTAAGAATGGGAGCCAGAGGGTGAAGGTCAGGCAGGACCTAAACTGACCAGATTAGCTGTGTCCTGTCTGCCCTGGCCTGGCTGACTCCATCTCATTTTCACTGTATGTTCTTTCATATATTCAGTGAGATTAGTTTTTAGGTGCTTCAACAAATCTAAATCTATTTCCACATTTTTTGCTTTGTGACATCATTATTTAAACAGACACAAATTTAACAAAATGACATGTTCTACTACATGTTCTAATTACACTGTTGCTTGAACTTTGATGTGCTGACATGATTTTTACCTAACAACTATGTTGAGGATAGCTTTGCCTTCCCCATGGAGGACATAACACACAACGGTGCTGAGAATCTTGCATCATTTTTCTGGCAATCATTTTGTATGTGGTTTCTGGGAGGCCACTACAAGTTTTAGAATTGTAAGCTTTTTCTTAAAAACTTGGGATGTCTGTGTAGTTTTATTTTATATTTATCTTCGATACACATTGAATGAGCAAAAGGTATGATATTGACAATTTCCAGCCCTAATGCAAGGAAAGACAGACACAAATGTTTTAGTGATTTCCTTTCACTGTGAATTCCTTCTCTTGGGAAAGGCCTTTCACATTGACATTGGCAGAAGAAAGCAACCTGAGAGGCAGGCCTGGAGAGGGAGGGTGCTGGAAACAGCAGAGATGCCTTCCAGGACACGGGAATCTCTGGCAAGGAGCATAGCGGCAGCCTAATAAAAATTCATTTAAAATAAAATTGCAATAAAGCCCGGGAACAGTACCAGTTCTGTGTAAAATGACAGTAGAATTTGTATTTATACTCAACTTGCAAAGAATTTGAGGTATCAAAAATGAAGAAAAATAAGCTCAGTGCCCGTAGCACAGTGGTTATGGCGTCGGCCACATACACTGAGGCTGGTGAGTTCGAATGCAGTCTGGGCCAACTAAACAACAGTGACAACTACAACAACAACAAAAACAACAACAATAACAACAACAACAACAAAAAAAAAATTCTGGGCATTATGGCGTGCGCCTGTAGTCCCAGCTACCTGGGAGGCTGAAGCAAGAGAATGACTTAAGCCCAAGAGTTTGAGGTTGCTGTGAGCTGTGATGCTACTGCACTCTACCAAGGACGACATAGTAAGACTTTGTCTCAAAAAAAAAAAAAAAGAAGAAAAATAAAGAGTGAGGAAGAAGTCGATAGGGAAACATTGTATCAGTATTAAGTTTTCTGAAAAATCTTCATACAAGGATGAAGATAATGGCTGCCTGGTCTTTGCTACCTTCAGCTACCAAGTTAATATAAACACATGAGTGAATGGTATTTAAACCAGATTCCATGTAAATGTTTTCTATGGTATTTTGCATACAACAATGGGTATATGTATATATAATAGCAATGTATACATCTACTTATCTATTTAACCTCTATTTTCCTATATCTCCTTAGTCGTTATCTCGGATATTTAGAAGTTGTCATAACTTTAAAAAAATTTAGAGGAATTTTATACTTATGAAAGAAATACCTTTGTGTTGCCAAACATTTGTGGAATATAAAGAAGAAAATAAAAAAAAAAATATAGGCCTACTAATATTTTGGTTTATTATCATTTACTTAATGTTTATGTATTTTAATAATTACACAAACATAAGTTTAAGTTCTGAATTTTCACTTGACACTGTTATCATGACAAAGTGATTAAATATGCATTAGAAGCATCTTCATAATGAATATATAATAGTCTGTTGTCAATGAATTATAAATAATTTATTTCAGTATTTATCTACAATTGGACTTTTTGATTATTGAAAATACTTCACTGTTATAAATAACACTGCAGTGAACATCTTTGCAAAATTATCTACCAACTGATCTCTAATTACAGTATTTCTTTGAAAGCAGAATTACTGATTTAAGGACTATGAATATATATATTTTTATTATTAAATCATAGCTCTGTACATTAATGTGATCATGGGGCACCATACACAGGTTTTATAGACCATTTGACGTATTTTCATCACATTGGTTAACATAGTCTTCCTGGCATTTTCTTAGTTATTGTGTTAAGACATTTATACTCTACATTTACTAAGTTTCACATGTACCCTTGTAAGATGCACAACAGCTGTAATCCCAACAATCACCCTCCCTCCGCCTGTCCTCACCCCTCCCTTCCCTCCCTCTCCCCCTTCCCCATATTCTTAGGTTATAACTGGGTTATAGCTTTCATATGAAAGCCATATATTAGTTTCATAGTAGGGCTGAGTACATTGGATACTTTTTCTTCCATTCTTCAGATACTTTACAAAGAAGAATATGTTCTAGCTCCATCCATGTAAACATGATGGCATGTTACATGGATGAAAGCTGATGTGATGAAAGAGGTAAAGTCTCCATCTTTCTTTAAAACTGCATAATATTCCATGGTATACATATACTACATTTATTAATCCATTTGTGGATCGATGGGCACTTGGGCTTTTTCCATGACTTAGCAATTATGAATTGGGCTGCAATAAACATTCTGGTACAAATATCTTTGTTATAATGTTATTTTTGGTCTTCTGGATATATACCTAGTAGAGGAATTATAGAATTGAATGGCAGATCTATTTTTAGATCTCTAAGTGTTCTCCAAACATCTTCCAAAAGGAATGTATTAATTTGCATTCCCACCAGCAGTGTAGAAGTGTTCCCTTTTCTCCACATCCACGCAACATCTTTGGTCTTGGGATTTTGTGATATGGGCTAATCTTACTGAAGTTAGATGACATCTCAAAGTAGTTTTGATTTGCATTTGTCTGATGATTAAGGATGATGAGCATTTTTTCATATGTCTGTAGGCTGTGTGCCTGTCTTCTTCAGATAAGTTTCTCTTCAAGTCCCTTGCCCAGCCCGTGATGAGATCACTTGTTCTTTTCTTGCTTATATGTTTGAGTTCTCTGTGGATTCTGGTTATTAAATCTCTGTCAGAGACACAACCTGCAAATATCTTCTCCCATTCTGAGGGCTGTCTGCTTACTTTACTTACTGTGTTCTTGGCTGTGCAGAAGCTTTTTAGTTTAATCAGGTCCCAGTAGTGCATTTTTGAGGCTGCTTCAGTTGCCCTGGGGGTCCTCCTCATAAAATACTCACCCAGACTGATTTCTTCAAGAGTTTTCCCTGCACCCTCTTCTAGTATTTTTATAGTTTCATGTCTTAAGTTTAAATCTTTAATCAGTGAGAGTCTATCTTAGTTAATGGTAAAAGGTGGGGGTTCAGTTTCAGACTTCTACAGGTCACCAGCCAGTTCACTCAGCACCATTTATTAAAAAGAAATCTTTTCCCCACTGAATGTTTTTAATTGGCTTGTCAAAGATCAAATAACAGTAAGTAGCTGGATCCATCTCTTGGTTCTCTATTCTGTTACAGGCATCTATTTCTCTGCTTTTGTGCCAGTACCATGCAGTTTTGATCACTATTGATTTATAGTACAGTCTCAGGTCTGGTAACGTGATTCCTCCTGCTTTGTTTTTATTGCTGAGTAATGTTTTGGCTATTCGAGGTTTTTTTCTGATTCCATATAAAAAGAAGTATGATTTTTTCAAGATCTTTAAAGTATGATAATGGAGCTTCAATAGGTATTGCATTAAAATTGTATATTGCTTTGGGCAGTATGGACATTTTAACAATGTTGATTCTTCCCAGCCATGAGCATGGTATGTTTTTCCATCTGTTAACATCTTCGGCTATTTCTTTTCTTAGAGTTTCATAGTT
>CAUYPK010010722.1:0-19859 GCA_963574355.1 Loris lydekkerianus
ATACGTAGTAAAGGAATTATAGGATTGAATAGCAGATCTATTTTTAGATCTCTAAGTGTTCTCCAAAAATCTTTCCAAAAGGAATGTATTAATTTGCATTCCCACCAGCAGTGTAGAAGTGTTCCCTTTTCTCCACATCCACGCCAACATCTCTGGTCTTGAGATTTTGTGATATGGGCTAATCTTACTGGAATTAGATGATATCTCAAAGTAGTTTTGATTTGCATTTCTCTGATGATTAAGGATGATGATTTCTTGATTTTTGTGTATCTTAAAGCTTTCATAATGATGCACATATATTATGTTTAATTTAAAATATTATTTAAGGACACTTAGCTACCCCTGAAGTCCTGATCAACACCATAGCCACTCACAAACCACAGAAAGGGGAATTCTCCCAATCGGTGTTGTTTCTCTTCGCAACTGTGTGGGATTTCCAGCTTCCTGCCAGTTCTTTCCTCACGTCCTTTGCCGTTTTGTGCCTGGCCCCCTTGCCTTCCTGCCTGTGGTTTTACACATTAGTGCTGACAGATGTGGCCTCTGCAGGTGCTTATCGTGACACCACACCTTCTGAGAGGTGTCTCCCTCCTCAGTTGGATGTGACTAGTTTTTCTTCCGTAATAGCCTACTCTGAAAGGAATGTCCCTGGCTATGTGACTTGGCATAAACAACAGTGTCAGGAATCCTTTTAAATCTAGGAAGGTAAGTATATTTCACTGGAGCCATCTTTCCAAACACAGGTAACCTCAGATGTTTCACTTGAGATGTGTTAGGGTTCTTAAAAAAAAAAAAAACAAGATTCATGTTCAGACAGGGTCCTTTTTAGTTTCTTGCACTCTGGGTGCTTGGATAAGCTTTATTTCACCCACTGGCCATGGCAGGTAGCCACATTCAGCTTTGATTTTCTAGGTTGCAAGTTTCACAGTCCAAGCCTTGTCGCAGGTGGTGCCAAAATATTTTGTTTCAAATACATAAGTATTTCCCACATCTTCACTTAAACATCACCTCAGAGACTACTTCTTGCTAACCCTTTCCTGCAGGTTAGCTGCAGCATTTTCATACTTGAAGTTACTTCATTCCTGGGCGGTGCCTGTGGCTCAGAGGAGTAGGGCGCCGGCCACATATGCTGGAGGTGGCGGGTTCGAACCCAGCCCCGGCCAAAAACTGCAAAAAAAAAAAAAAAAAAGAAATTACTTCATTCCTTGTATGAATTTGTTCCTGAGTCTTCCAGATGGGGTGGAGGCTCCGTGTAGTCCAGGCAGTGCCGGAATCGCCCACCTCTAATCTCCCACACCTGGTTACAGCAGGCATTTGGGGATTACAGAAAGCCTGACTGCCTGATATTTTGTTTCATAGGAGTGGACAACCTGCAGATAAATGTCACCCCGACCCCGGATTCCTTTCCTCATGGGAGATTGTTACCGATTTCACCAACATGGCCTTTCTCAGAAGTCAAGTCTTCCTCAGCAGTAGCCAGAATCAAGACTGCACTGGGACAGTCCCCTGACAACACCAGCTTGCCGCTGCTAGTCCAGACTCCTGTGCCCAAGACGCGCCGCAGAGCTAGAGCTCATGGGGACTTTTCTTCCTCCCTTTTCCAAGGAAGCGGGCATAGCGCCTCCCTCGAACCTTTCAAGGATTCTACTGAGTCCCTGGTCCGACCAAGGCCTCGAGGTGGAAAAGAAGCAGCAGCTACGTCAGGTTTGCCTCTAAACAGCATGCCGCCCTCCGGGTCCACGGTCCCATCAGTGACGTCCCTGAGCACTGTCCTCCCATCTCAGCCTTTTCAGGCAGGGACTCCCTCCATGTCAAAGCATCCCCCAAACTCAGACGTTCTCCTTTCACCTTCATCCTCTTCATTGGCCCCTGACTCATCTCATTCCATTCTCTTTTCTAAGCCCACCAAAGTGCCTCTAGTCTCCTACCCAGGTCCAGCTAGTGCCACTTCAAGTCAGAGTGTTGCGAATCTCCTAAATCCATTTTCTGACAAAACAGACCTCACTCCATCCAGAAATGCCCAGGATTTTACAGGAACCCCTAACCTAGATATTTCAAGGTCCTCGACAAAGCAATATTCCAAGCTGTCCCCAACAGAGGGTCCCCATTCAGCAGGTTCACCCACTCCAGGGTTTGGGGGCTCCAGGGCAGAACAGGCCCATTTGTCCCTCCCTCCCCCAGCCCCTGGAAGTCGTCTTCAGCTTCCGGGTAGAACCCCCTTATGGTCAATGTTGGAAGTGGCTTCAGGTCCTGTGTCTGTGCAGCCAGCCAAAGCTGAGGTGCCTGAAAGCGTGCACAAGGGGTTGTCTTTGCCGACTTTTAAAGGCACAGCAGCAGCGACCCATGAGGCTGAGTCTCCATCTTTCCAGCCTGCAGAATTAGGGGCCATAGAAATGACCAGCAGACAGCTAGCCCCCGCTACTGCCAACGACTCTGCTAACCTGCTGCATTTGTCAGCAGCTCCAGAGAGTTCCGGAGGGCCCGCCCTCTCAACAGAACACACATCTTCCTCTTTGGTGCCTTCTTCTCTGCCTATCTCCACACCAAGTCAAGGGCAAGCCAGGCTCTCTGGGGTGGTTCCCGCATCACCTCCGCACAGGACAGCTGATTTTCCCTCCGTGCTTACTTTCCTCCATGCCGCAGAGAATCATGCCTCCCCAACCCCTGTGCCAGGGGTGCCCACTTCTCCAGAAGAGGCCAGTGATGTATCTGTTCCTACTGCCACTAAGGACTTCCTCATCTCAGGCCGAATTTCTCATCTTTTTTCAACGACGTGGACATTTCCCCCTTGGACAGAGGACAGTGTGACAGCCATTTTAGGAAAAAATGGGAAGGCAGGTGTGACAATTCCTGTCCAGGCCCTTCCAAATAAAGAGGTTTTGAGTCTTCATACTGTGAAAGGATTCATCTCTGATCTTAGTACTGATCAGAGTCCACCTGCCATCC
Source organism: Loris lydekkerianus (assembly GCA_963574355.1). NCBI lineage: Eukaryota > Metazoa > Chordata > Mammalia > Primates > Lorisidae > Loris > Loris lydekkerianus. The sequence goes on from CAUYPK010010722.1 coordinate 2,944, forward strand.
TTCCAACACAAGGGACAAAGCTCCTTCCTTCAGAATCATCTCTACTTTCTCCGCCCTCCATACAACCCACCCAGACTGTTTCCCCACCTCTTGGCTTTTCCAACATCATGCCAGAGACTTACACAGATACTGTGGACCATTCAGAGTTGCCAGCTTCAGCTTCCAAACAGGTGACAGCAATTCCCTCCTCCACTGATGTCTATGATTTCTCAACAATGGGAGACATGAAAAAGCCAGCAACCACAGATGTTTTCTGGAGTCCTCTTTCAGCAGTAACTGGATCCCTTGCCACAGAATCAACATTATCTGGCTTGCAGCAGCAAACAAATTATGATTTAAATGGACATGCAATTAGCTCCACAAGTTGGGAAACCCATTCAGCTTCAACCACTCTTCCCAGTGCTTTAACTTCAGCTGCCAATGCAATAAAATCTCAGGATTTCAAAGATACTTCTGGGCATTCAGTGACTACAGAAGGCTTTAACATTCAGAATCGAGTCCTTGGTACAAGCACCAGCCAGACCAGACAACAGTCAGACCTGGCTGTGCTTTCAAACCATACAGAACTCTGGCCCACAAGCAATGACAGCCATTCCAGAGACTTCCCAACAACTGAGGTTGACTATCACTCATCCACAAGTCATCATTCTGTGTCTCATTCCTATCTAAAGTTACATGCCCAGACAACACATCCTCTTTTGCTAACCTTACCAAGTCTGACTTCCGCATCTAGCTTACAGGAAGTGCTTTCAGATGGAACAGAGACAGGTTCCCAGATTTCCAGTGACTTCTATCCATCACCTGTGATAAATGCTTCCATAGCATTCCAGAGCATCCTGAGAAATCACTCTACTGCTGAATCTCCTCCTGTATCAACCAGTGCCTTTTCCAGGACCCCCTCCAAAGTGCTGCAGGCTTCTCAGCACCCTAAGAAATGGACAGGTGCAGCCACTAGTGGAGGTAGTTTGTCTCCTGGTTCCCCCCATACAGGTACGACTGCTTTTGTAGCCAGAACTTCTTCAGGCCCAACAGAGACACCAGCTTTGCTCGAAGGAGCATATACCCCCTTTCAGGAGAGAGTTAGCACCCCCAGATAGTCATGTCATTGATGATGTTTAAAGTGTTCAGACTTTGTGTCCTCCTTATGAACCACAGCTTTACCATAAGAGACATTCTCATTATGGTTAATTAACTAAATGAGCTTAATGTTGTTTTCAGTAAGTTCTCCCCACTGCAAGCCCAGAGGGCAGGGACTTTTCACCGTAGCAAACCATAAGTTACATCCATTCATCATTGGAGCAAGTGATGCCTGTGTTCTGGACCAGTGACAAACTTTGCTTTTTGTCTCTTTACAGTGGACTTCTCGATGTTATTCAAGGTAGAGCCAACAGCAGCATCAGCAGCTGCTGCCACGTTGTTTCAGAGGAAACCAAGCCCACCGGCGCTGTCTGCGGCTCTGGTTGCTAAGAGTACTGGCAGCAGCCCTTTGGCCGTAGCCTCAGGATTAGCCAAGAGCAGTATGACCACTACTCTCACTAAAAATGTTGCAAATAAGGCTGCATCTGACCCAAAGGGAACACAAGGGGCGCTCCACACAGCCTTCCCATTCACGCCAACCTACATGTTTGCAAGAACAGCTCACACCACGAGCACATATACAGCCATGCAAGGGAATGCGGGCACCGCCTCTGGCCTGTTGTCCACAACACACCTCTCCAGGAAACCACAAGCCATGCACACAGGCCTCCCAAACCCCACCAACCTGGAGATGCCCAGAGCATCCACCCAACGCCCGCAGATAGTCACAGCAACATTGACAGCCATGACAGCCTCCGTGAAGGCCACCCGCTTGCCACCTGTGCGGACAGAAAACACTGATGCTGCTCTTCCTGCTGCATCCGCTGCAGTGGTCACGACTGGGAGAACAGCATCCAACCTGGAGTGTCATATGTCCAGTAAGCTCCTGGTGAAGACAGGTACGAAGCCACTGTCCTTTCGGTTTTACTTGAGATGTAACATGTTTTTCTTTTAGATCAGTGGTTCTCAACCAGGGTGATTTTTCTCCCCCTCCCGCAGGGGACATTTTGGTTGTCATACTTGGGGGTGGTGCTACTGGCGTCTAGTGGGGTAGAGACCAGGGATAGTCCTAAACATCCTGCAATGCACAGGACAGCTCCTGACACCAAGGAATAATCCAGGGTGAGATGTCCGTAGAGCTGAGGCTTGGAAACCTTTATCTTCATCAAGTGTCAGAGGAAAGGAGGCACCTCATTGACATTGGTACTAGTTCTGGGATCAGTCTTGATGTCAGAGGCCCCTGGGAAACCACAACTGGCCTGCGAGCTTGGAGTGCAAACGTGCACCATTTTGCCTGTAGAATGAATCAGTGTTGTTTCACGGGAATGCGTGATGCAGTTCATAAGATACAAGATCTTGGGAAATGCCCCAGAGTTCAGAAAGACTTTTTGTCTTGTATTTTCTCAATCAGCAGATAGTACAAGTACAGCGACTGCACACTATGTGGGGTCCCAGGATTTCTTTGCATGTAAAAAGAAAACCCTTGAAAAAAGTGGGGTGGGCAGCACTAGAGCCATGAGCAGAGCCGGGATGCTGTCTTTTCAGCCCCCAATCCCCAGTGGTAGCAAAGCAGGCCTGGAATGCACAGGGTGCTTTTAATAGTGTGGTAGTGTTTGCTATAAAAAACATTAGGCAGATTATTTGAAAGAGCATGCCAATGCTGAATGCTTCCATGCCGCCTTCCTCCTCACCCCACAAAGAATTAAATGAAATGGTATCTTGAGACATATCCTGTTCTAAAATGGGAAATTTTGAAATGAGGCATAGCAGAAAGTACGGTATTAAAAGAGATATTTCTCAAAAAGTTATACACACACCATCTGGGGTTCCACTTCCCATGTCCCTCCCCTGCCTGCTGTCCTGTGAGTGGCAGGCATCCCCTGGCCCACCCAATGCCAAAGTCTGAAACGTTCTCCCCTCTCCTTTCTCCCCCAAGCCCCACCCCAGCCACATCTAATCGGTCACCAGTTTCTTTCATTTCTACCTCCTGAATATCCCCTTTCTGTCCTAGTTCACACTGTCAGCATTGTTCACCTAAATTTTTGTACCACCAACCAAATTTAACTCTGTGCCTTCAGACTTCTCCCCTCTCCAATCTGTTCTCCAGTCTGCAGTCAAAGGAGCCTTCTAAAATGCATTCTTTTCCTTAAAACTCTTTGTTTCCCATTGTCCTCAGGATGAAACCTAATCATGTACAGGGGTCCCCCACCATCTGTGGGGCAGATGTTCCAAGACCCCCAGTGGATGCCTGAAACCTCAGCTAGTACCAAACACTATATATACTATGCTTTTTCCTGTACACACATACTTATGACAAAGTTTAATTTATAAATTAGGCACAGTTGAGATTAATGATAATTAATAATAACATGGGACAAGTATAATATACTGTAATAAAAGTTAGGTGGATGTGCTATCTCTCTCTCTCTCAGAATATCTTATTGTACTATAACAAGTATGAAAGTATTTATTATAAGTATAAATTATAATCTATTTTCAGCAAGGGTAAGTGAAACCATGGAAAGTGAACCGGTGGATAAGGGGGAACTGCCGTTCACTGAAACATTTCTCTTCTCTCTCCTGTGCCTTTATACTTGGTATTTCCTCCTTTGGGAGTGAATGGAGTCAATGCTTTCTTCCTTAGCCAGATTTATTCCTATTATCTTTCAGGACTCAGCTGAAGCATCAGTTCCTATGGAAACCTTTCCTGATCCCTAGCCCCTTGCCCAACTCAGAACCTCTGAGAGCATCGTAGGCTTTCCTTCAATAAGCACCTGTAATATTTAGTTGCAAAGACCTCTTTTCCATGCTGTCTTCATCCCTGTCTCTGTCTCACTTGTGAGGCAAGGACTGTACCTTCCTGCCTTAGGGTTGCCTGAGGATGCTACACCTAGCTCAGGGCCTGCACCCAGGTAAGCTGTCCATGAATGTTGCAGGAATTTCACTGCAGGCAGAGACCCATCCAGAGAGGGCACTGCTGATCCTGACTTTCATTGTCAGAGGCAGCGTCTGTCAGCAATGAACTGCCATCAGCATACCACTCTTTCTCCAGTAGGGCCATACAGGTGATCAGGGACCAACAGAGCTACCATCCCAGCCTGTCCTGTTGGTGGCTGGACCTGTGCTTGCCCATTTTACTCAGAACATACAGAAAGTGGCTGCCAGTAGGAGTGGAGGGCTCATTGATTATGTGGTTCACTGCCTTACCCTGATGGCCGTGCTTCTGTTTTGCCCCACAGTCCTCTTTCTGACCCAGAGGAGAGTGCAGATCAGTGAATCCTTGAAGTTCAGTGTAGCCAAAGGGCTCACGCAGGCACTGCGGAAGGCTTTCCACCAGAACGACGTCTCGGCTCATGTATGTAAGCCCCTTGCTTTGTAATCAGAACAAGTTTACCTCTGGAGTCCAAAATATCTTTAGATTGTTTTCCTTCTTTCTAGGTACCACAGCTGTACTGGCTGGAAGTAGAATCTTTCTTCGTTTTGGCAAATAGCTAATGTGTAGTGGCTGGAGAAAAAGGTCATATTTTGAGATGGGAAGTTGGGACTAATTGCCTTATGTCTAGATGTTTTTTTAAAGCCTGGATATAGTGTTTTAAGCATTCCCATTATCCTCTTGTTTGAGAAGGTATTTAATACTGTTAGTGCAATTTTCTAAAAGTGTCCATTCTTTTTCTTTTATTTCCCTCACTTTGTAAATAGTGACTTACTTATGGATATTTAAAAATTATTCCAACTCGTAAGTTGAGTCTAATTTTGCTTCAATTGCCAGTAGCAGAGAAGTAAACATTTTTCTCCTCTCCAAGTGCTTTAATGCCATATACATTTTAAGGAGTGCTGGCTGATTTCTATGGCATATTCAAGCGATGGAAGCTTTGCTTTGCCCTCTTTGGGTTTGGTCCCAAGTTTTCAAGCAGTAAATGCAATTGGCAGTTGGTGGACTCCCTTTTGCTCCACTAAAAAATATTTCTCTGGCTTCTTCCTTTGATGTTCTGTCCTACAGCTGTACCCTGTAAAGTTAAGATCCCCTCCTGACCCATTATACCAAGGACTAACACGATTTGTCTCATGGTTTATTGGTCATTGTCAATCTCTTTTATATAATTCTGGTAAAGAAAGAAGGGAAGTAAAAGAGAGAGGAAAGGAAGGAAGGGAGGGAGGGAAGAAGTGAGAAATGTGTTCTACAAGAAGCTTCTGTGGTTTCTGCAACAGAAACTATTTGGAAGTTGAAAATGTGAATGTTCCCATTTGGTTCCCACCATTAGCAAAGACCACCATGACAATTAGTATTAGGTTTTAAATAAGTTCACTTTTTAAAATGTAAATTTATTTCTATTGAAAGGACATATGATATTACCATCATATATAGAAATCAGGATCATTTGTCACAAAAGGCAATGGTAAAAATGACAATAGTGGAAAGCAAATAGCTTGTTGAATTTAAGCAAGATGTTGTTTCCGCAGAATACCCTGGTGTCCTTTGTTTGCTTAAAAAAGAAATGAGCAAAGTATTAAAATGAGAGATGTTAAAAGCGAATAGTCACTGAGCTGAGGCTCATTCCTTGGGGTAAGCTGAGGAGTTGAAAAGAGAGCAGCTTTCTCACTGGATGATTTAGTGTGTTTTTTTTGTGCTATGTCATCCATGTCCCCTCCTGAAGCATCTCCTATTCCAGCTAAAATCATCTTGAGCACCATCTTTTGGAACAAGACTGGGGAAAGCAGACAGCATGGAGGAACCAAAGGCATGCTCATCCTGTTGCAAAGTCAGTCATCTTGCTTCTTCTAGAAAACAAGAATAAGAGGGGGAGAAGCTGGTATTAAAAACACCCCAAGTTCCAGTTTTATTATCCCAGATGAAAAGAGTTCTGGAGACAAATGGTGGTGATGGCTGTATACCATTATGAATTTACTTAATACCAACCATTAGCACACTGAAATAGGGTTAAGATGGTAGATTGCATGTTGTGTGTTCTTTATCACAATAGAAAAATTGTGAGGAAGATGGCAAAATGGCAGACTAGAAGTAGCCCACCACCCTTATCTCTAGGCAAGGATTGAAAGCTGCAAGTAACTGTCTACCTGGGGATGGACCCTCTTGGAGAGAGCACCATGGATCATCGAGAACTGACAGAATGATAGAGATGAGAATGGGGAGTTCCACTCACCAAGATTGGAAGGTACCTGGGGGACCCCCCCCCTTTGGAGAAGGGACAAAGGAGAGAGCCCTAGAGACCTGTGTTCCTTGCATAGATATTATGACTCAAGCTGTGAGTCCACCACCACCACTGCAGGCCTCCGTGCTGATCCAGAACTACTTATAAAGACTGTATAGTGAAGTTGCATTGGAGAGCAGACTTGGCAGAGACTTGCTGGCCTTGGTTCCAGGCTGCTGTAGCTAATGCCACTCTGAACTCTCAGGTCCAGAGTACTCAGTCTACATGGGGATCGGCTTCACTGTAACTGCCCCAGCATTGCCTCTTGCCAGGCCAAAGAAGAAGCAAGGAGACCAGATGTTCTCACATGCCTATGATTGGGAGCCAGGTACCCACCCTATTCACTAGGGGACTTGAGCAAAGCTCAACGGGTCCCATAGTAGCAGCCTCAGTGGGACCTGTGGTGGGGAGATTGCTGTAGCCATCCAGCAGCTCAGCCCCATGGTCCTTGCACTAACATGTGGAATAAGCCCCCTGGCCCTATGTGCTATTGTGCCAAGGCCCACTGTCCCTCAGACCTCTGAGCACTGAGTAGAGGTCCACACCCTCATGGATCCATCCACCAACTAGTAGGCCATGCACACCAAGTGGAAGATCAGGCCCCTGACCCATGCACCACATGGAGGTCCATGCCCTGGGATCCATACTATATGTGACAGGCCACGCATCCTGGCCTTGTGCACTGGCCAGTGGGCCATGCACCTATAGACCCATGCACAGTGTGGAGGGCTATACCTCTTGGTCTTGTGTGCCAGCCAACAGGCCACATCTGTGACTTGGAACACCACCCAACAGGCCATGCCCCTGTGACCCTAAATACCAACCAACAGGTCGTACCTCTGCAACCTTGAGTGCCAACCAATAGAACAAGCCCCTCAGCCCTGCCTGTCAGTCAGCAGGCCATGCCTTTGTGGCACCATGCAGTGCCACATCTGTGGTCTAGATCTCCCACTGTGGACCTGTTAGCCACAGCCACCCCCCACTGCATACTCCCACTACACCTTGACCTAGGTGGTATGATCATCTGCAGCACAGACACCTGTGGCCACAGCCTAGATAGCTTCACCAAACAGCCATTATCAGCATGGCAGGGAGACTTAGGCAAAACAGTCTCTTGCAGTGCCTGCCTCAGTGGAGAAGAACTTATCTGGCCTCCTGCTTAAGCTTCTAACAGTGATCTAGGGACCAACCCACCACTACAAATGAAGATGGCCCAGCACTGACCAAAGTCCTACAAGCTGCCCAGTCCTATAAGCTACCTGGCCAAGGTCTTGTGATGCACCCAAGTACCTCCCATGGTCCCATGACATGCACATTTGCCAGCCAAGGTCATACCACATGCCTCCATGAAGAAGGACTTGTGCAGCCACCATCCAAGCTTCCATTAGTGGCCTAGAGACCAACCTACCAATCTGAAAGAATATCTTCTAGCACTGGCTAAATCATGGCAGCCACAAAGGATGGGGATGATGCAGGAAAACAGCTGCATTATAAGCTTTTAGTGCATCCACCACTCCCCTAATGGGTTAGTCCTCCAGAGTAGGACACAAAAGCATTACCTAGGGACTCTCCTTCTTCTCATTAAGTAGGAGAGTTCTCAGCAAAGAACAGCTACACCACAAACCTATCAGCCCTAAGCTGAGAGAAGAGGTTTCAGATGAGAGGTAACAAACACAAATGTGGGCAATATGAAAAAACAAGCTGGTTTGACATTACTCTTAAAGGATGACACTAGATCCGCAGGAATGGGCATCAACCAAAAGGAAATTATTAAAATATCAGAAATGGGATTCAGAATATAGATTGTAAACAAGATGAATGAAATTGAGGAAATTGAAATCCAATGCAAAGAAACAAAAAAAATTTTAGGACATGAATGTAAAATATGAAATCCCACTAAAGACACAGATAATGTAAGAAAGGATACAATAGAACTTAAAGAAATGAATGAATCATTTAGGGAACTGCAAAATACAGCAGAAAGTTTTGACAACCTGTCCTATAGGATATAATCAAAAATGTATTATACATGCAACAGCACAACAGATACCCACCAGGGTAAAACTACCCACATTTTATAGCTCACAACTCTTATAAAACAATAGCACAAGAGGGAAAACAAAACAGTTAAAGATATCATCTAGTATGATGAACAGAACAGCATCCCACATATCAATACTAACACTCAATGTGAACTGTCTGAATACTAACACTCAATGTGAACCGTCTGAATACCCCCACTTAGAAGATGTAGACTGGCTGAATGAATGAAAAAACACAACCCAAGAATTTTTTGTCTCCAAGAAACACATCTAAACTACAAGGATGCACACAGCATAAGGTAAAGGAATGGGAAAAAAATTTCATACAAACAGAAACCAAAAGCAAGCAGGTATAGCCATTCACATAGCAGATAAAATAGACTTTAAATCAACAATGGAAATTTAAAAAAAAAGATAGTGATTTTGGTATAATGGTAAAAAAAAAAGAGAGCAATTCAACAAGAAGACATAACCGTCCTAAATATATATGCATCTAACACAGGAGCTGCCTGTTTCATAAAGCAAATTCTTTTAGATGTAAGCAAAGAAATAAATAGTAGCATCCTAATTGCCAGGGACTTCAACATTCCACTGACAGAACTGGAATGATCATTGAAGTGGAAAGTAAATAAGGAAACCCTGGACTTGAATAGAACTCTAGAATAAATGTACATAAAAGACAATTACAGAACATTATATACCCAAATCACTAAGTATACTTTCTTTTCATCAGCATATGGGACATTTTCCAAGATTGAGCATTTTGTAGGCCACAAAACAAGTCTCAGCAAATTAAAAAATTGAAATCATACTAGGTATCTCCTCAGACCACAATGGAGTAGAACTATAAATCAATTCCATGAAAAATATTCAAATCTACATGAAGTCATGGAAATTAAACAATCTGCTGCTGAATGATCCTTGAGTCAATGAAGGAATTAGGATGGAAATGACAAAGAGGACATAAGCTTTCAAAAATCCACAGGATGCAGCAAAAGTAGTCCTAAGGGAAAAGTTCAGAGCCTTAAATGCCTATGTCAAAAAGACAGAAAGATCACAAATTATCAACCTAATGCCACATCTCAAGGAACTAGAAAAAGGAGAACAAACCAAACCCAAAGGTAGCAGGTGAAAAGAAATAATGAAGCTCAGGGCAGAACTAAATGAAATGGAAACCATAAAAACAAGACAAAGGATCAATGAAGCAAAATATTGGTTCTTTGAAAAGGTAAACAAAATTGAGAGATCACTAACTAAATTAACCAGAAGTAGAAGTGGAAGGATTCAGTTAAGCTCAATCAGAAGTGAAAAAGGAAGTGGCTGGGTGTGTGCCTATAAACCTAGCACTCTGGGAGGCCAAGGCAGGTGGATTGCTTGAGCTCATGTGTTCTAGGCCAGCCTGAGCAAGAGCAAGATGCCATCTATACTAGAAATAAATAGGATAAAAAAACTAGCCAGATGTCGTGGTGGGTGCCTATAGTCCTAGCTACTTGGGAGGCTAAGGCAAGAGGATCATGTGAGCCCAAGAGTTTGAAGTTGGTGCAAACTATGATACATGGCACTCCACTGAGGTCAAGAGAATGAGACTATCTCAAAAAAAGAAAAAAAAAGAAAAAGAAAAAGGAGACATTATAACTGGTACTGTAGAAATACAATATATTATCCATGAATACTATGACACTTCTACACAAACAAACTAGAAAACCTAGAGGAAATGGATAAATTCCTGGAAACACACAACCTCCCAAGCCTGAATCAGGAAGAAACAGAAATCCTGAGCAGACCAATAATGAGCTGTAAGATTGAAGCAATAATTAACCACCCCTCAAAAGCCCCAGGCCAGAGAGATTCACAGACAAGTTCTACCAGACCTACAAAGAACTGGTACCTATCCTAAAGAAACTATTATGTAACATCAGAAGGAGAGAATACTTCCTAACTCATTTTACAAAGCCAGTATCACCTTGATACCATAGCCGGAAAAGAACATAACAAAAGTTAAAACTATAGACCAATATGAACTATAGACCAATGAACTTAGATGGCAAAATCCTCAACAAAATACTAGTGAGCCAAATTCAACAGTACATCAAAAAAAGAAAAAAAATAAATCCACCATGATCAAGTGGGTTGCATCACAATGATGCAAGGATGGTTTAACATACACAGATCAATAATGTGATCTGCCATATAAACAGAAACAAAAATAAAGAGCATGTGATCATCTCAATAGATGCAGAAAAAGCATTTTCTAAAATCCAGCACTCTTTCATGAAAAACCTTGAACTAGGCATAAAAGAACATACTTCAAAATTATAAAAGCCATATATGAAAAACTCACAGTCAACATCATATTGAATTGGGAAAAGTTGAAAACATTCTTCCTAATAACTGGAAAAAGACAAGAGTGCCCACTGTCACCACTTCTATTCAATATAGCTTTGGAAGTCCTAGCCAGAGCAATCAGACAAGAGAAAGAAATAAAGGGCTTCCAAACTGGGAAAGTAGAGCTCAAACTATCCTTGTTTGCTGACAGTATGATTTTGTATCTAGAAAACCCTAAAGACCCATCAAAAGACTCCTGGAATTGATAATCAAATTCAGCAGAGTCTCAGGTTACAAAATCAATGCACACAAATCAATAGCATTTCTATATACTAATAACAATCAAGCTGAGAGTCAAATTAAGGACTCAATACCATGCACTATAGCTACAAAGAAAATAAAATAGCTAGGAATATATTTCAGCAAGGAAATGAAAGATCTCTACAAGGAGAACTAAAAAACACTGATGAAAGAAATTGCAGATGACATAAACAAAAGGAAAAAAAAAATCCCTTGTTCATGGTTTGAAAGAATCAACATCATTAAAAGTACAGACTATCCAACGTGATTTACAGATTCAACACAATCTCCATAAAACTATCAACATATTCACAGATGTAAAAAAAAAAAAAAAAAAAAAAAAATCTTATGTTTCATTGGGAACCAAAAAAGAGCCTGAATAGCCAAAGTCATCTTAAGAAAAAGAACAAATCTAAAGACATCACATTACACTACAGGTTAGAGTAACCAAAACAACGTGATACTGATACTGATATAAAAGGAGAGACATAGACCAGTGGAACAGAATAGAGGACCCAGAAATAAAACGACCTACCTACAACCAACTGATCTTCAACAAAGCAGACAACACACACTGGGGAAAGGAGGCCCTACTCAATAATTGGTGCTGGGAAAATGGCATCTCTACATGCAGAAGAGAGACATGGGACCCTTGCCTCTTGCTATATATAAACATTAATTCAAGTTGTATTAAAAAATTAAACGTAAGGCATAAAACTATAAAAATTCTAGATGAAAATGTTGGAAAAATTCTTCTGGACATTAGCCTAGGCAAAGAATTGATGACAAAGATCCTAAAGGCAAATACAGTAACAATGAAAATAAATAAATGGGACTTAATTAATTTAAAAGGCTTCTGCCCAGCAAAGGAAATAATCAGCAAATAGACAACCTATAGGAAAAAAATATTAGCAAACTGTATCCATATATCCAACAAAATACTAATATCTATAATCTACAAAGAAATCAAACAAATCAGCAAGAAAAAAACCATCCTATCAGAAAGGGGGCAAAAGACAAGACCAGAAGTTTTTCAAAAGAAGATAGACAAATGGCTAACACATAGAAAAATGCCCAACATCACTAATCATTAGGACAATGCAAATTTTTGTTTGTTTGTTTTTAGTGGCCCACCACATCTTTTTTTTTTTTTTTTTTGCGGTTTTTGGCCAGTGCTGGATTTGAACCTGCCACCTCTGGCATATGGAGCCAGTGCCCTACCCCTTTGAGTCAAAGGCACTGCCCCCACCACATCTTTTTATGCACTGACAACCTTTCTAAAAAACTGACTTACTTATCAAAATCTGATGCTATGGTTATGGACTAATAAAAATTGGTAAAAGTGTTTCCAAATGACTTTGCTGGGTACAGAGCTTAGATTATATACCATTGTCTCTTTTCACTGAATAGATGATATTCCTTTATTTGCTAAATATCTGTTATTAAAATCCTTTGGAGTTGAAATTCTTTTACCTGGTTTTCACCTTAGATGAGAAACCATTTAATTTAATTTTAATTTTATTGTCATATTTAATTTTGTTTCACAAAATATAGGACTGGGGGCAGCACCTATGGCTCAAAGGAGTAGGGTGCCGGCCTTATATGGTAGAGGTGGTGGGTTCAAACCCAGCCCCAGCCAAAAACTGCAAAAAAAAAAAAAAATTACATATATATATGAATGACCAGGTCAGTAGGATAATAGGACATTCCAGTCAAGTGGTAGGTACCTTGCATCCCGATACTGGTTGGTATCCATCGCCTGTGTCTTTGTCCATAGTATAATTTAACCTGTATAATTGTATGAATGGCAAGCAAAAGATGATAGAGCCCAGATTAAAATCCAGGTATAAAGGGAAAAAAATCTTTCCTGTTTTTATTTCCTTGGCTATGTATGTCATTAGATGTGGGTCATCATTTAACTTCTCCTGAGTGACTTGGATGGTTTCTGCAAGAAGCAAGTCATGAATAATATACTGATACTTTTATTAGCTATTGTTTATAGCTAATTTAAGAGGATAGCTTTAGAAACCTATATAAGAGGCCAAAGCAGTAGTCCAATTTTATAAATTAAATGTAACTCAGATGATTAGAATAATCAATGGATGTGATCCACAAGTTTTCTCCCTTGTATCTATATAATCCTTAGAAGTAAGGACATTCTTAGAAAATTGATTTTTTTTTTTTTTTTACTTTCCTGCCAGGCAATATCTGATAACAAGTTTATTGTTTGTTGAGTAATATAGAGTAAAATAAGATTACCGCTCTCTCTCTTTTTTTTTTTTTTTTTTTTGAGACATGGTCTCACTCTGTCTCCCAGGTTGGACTGCAGTGGCAATATCATAGCTCATTGCAACCTCATACTACTAGGCTCAAGCAATACTCCTGCCCAGCCTTCCAAGTAGGGCCCTGTTAATTTTTCTCTTTATAGAAATGAGTTCTCACCATGTTGCTCAAGCTGGTCTTGAACCTCGGGCCTCAAGCAATCCTCCTGCTTTTGCTTCCCAAAGTGCTAGGACTACAGGCAGGAACTACTATACCTGGCTATTTATATCTCTATATCAAGATAGTGGCCTGGCAGATAGCCTAAAATTTTTGGCTAGCAGTTTAGAAAATGGGAGCTCTGAAGTGTAATCTTGTCTGATTTGAATTATGGTTTACCTTATATTCTCTAGTGACTGAGCTTGGGTGCTGTCACGTGAACTGATTCTGTTTCTTAAATGATTGGTTTTCTTTTTTGTTTTTTTCTTTGCTCAGGCAGGTCTTGAACTCTTGGCCTCAAGTCATTATCCCGCCTTGGCTACCCAATGTGCTGGGATTATAGCTGTAAACTACCACTTGTGGTCTAAATGATCCTTGATAACAGTAAATGCAGGCTACATTTTATTTAATGAGATGTTTTAAATTACTTTGTCATTTAATTCGAAGTTTTGTCAATTTGCTTGCAAACATTTATCTTAAATTTACTATATCTCATTCTTAACTGGAAGGAGAAATGTTCATGCAATAAAGTCAAATAAAATATTAGTTCTTGGGCAGCACCTGTGGCCCAAATGGGTGGCAGGTTTAAACCCAGCCCCGGTCAAAAACTGCAAAAAAAAAAAAAAAAAAAAAAAAAAATTCTTATCAAAATAGGGAAAAGAAACACAAACAACTTACTTTTACAAAAATGATCCTTTTGTGTCTTACTCAAAAAGATTATTCAATCACCTATAGTGTAATAGTAGTTAAAAGACCTTCAGTTAGTCCTAACCCTACTTGGCTAAGGGACTTAACTCTAAACCACCTCCATTTCTTTGATTAAAATGTATTCCCAGGCTGGGTGCGGAGGCTCACGCATATAATCTTAGCACTCTGGGGGGCCAAGGCAGGTGGATTGCTAGAGCTCAGAAGTTTGAGACTAGCCTGAGTAGACCCCGTCTCTAGTAAAAATAGGGAAACTAGCTGGGTGTGATGGGAAGCTACTATGGAGACTGAGGCAAGAGGATCGCTTGAGCCCAAGAGTCTGAGGCTGCTGTGAGCTATAATGCCATGGCACTCTAGGCCAACTGAGTGAGACTCTGTCTCAAAGAACAAACAGCAACAACAAAAAAAAAACAACGGTGTATTTCCAATTCCTCTGGGAGTACTCTTCCCTTGCCATACCTTGAGCTCTGTCGGGAACTGTCCTCTTAGTCTGGGCTCTCTGGCCACAGTAAATGACTATATGAGGACTGACAACTTCTCATCCAGTCTTGAGTCCTGGGAAGTTCAATAATGATTGATGTGTGTTTGATTCAGATAATTCTTTTCCTGGAATTTTTTTTTTCTTTTTCTTTTTTTATTTATTTTTATTTTCTCTTTACATATACATGTGTTTATTTTGTTTCCACTTTTTGCCTTCATAAAATTAAAAAGGCTTAAAATTTAATAACAATAACAGTGTTTAAGATAAGGACTAGAAACAAAAACCTTGTAAAGAACAAAGATAAATACATTCAGAAAAGAAATCAGATGATTGCTGCAATGAAATATTGAGCAATAATAATAATAATGCAAAAAAAGTAACTTTCATATTGTCAGAGAAGAGTGTCTATCATAGAATGCTTTGACTCTGAGGTTCAGTATAGAGTCATCAGTTAACTTCTTATTTTTTTCCTAAAGTCTCAAAAAATAGACAACTAATGTTTGTAAATAAAAATAAAAGATAATTTCAAAAAACAGATTGTGCCAAATCTTATAAACAATAGAAAAAGAAGAAATACTTCAAAATCATTCTACTTCATCTGGATACATCTGAAATTAAAATTGGAAAAAATATATTATTATAAAAGGAAATTACAAACATATTTCACTTATAAATGAGGATGCAATATCCTAAACAACATATTAACAAGTTGAATTAAAAATTAATGTTCAAGTAATATACTTTGGTCAAAATTAAATCCAATTTATATGAGAATTAGTCACTATTTTCTTTTCTTTTCCCTTACCTTACCCCTCCCTCCTCCTCTCTCTGTCTGCTCTCCCCTTCCCCCATGCCCCACCATGTCATTAATTGTCCTCATATCAAAGCTGAATGCATAGGATTCATGCTTCTCCATTCCTGTGATGCTTCACTAAGAATAATGTGTTCCACCTCCATCCAGGTTAATACAAATACTGAAAAATCTCCTTTTTTAATGGCTGAATAGTATTCCATGGTATGCATATACCACAGCTTGCCAATCCATTCCTGGGTTGAGGGGCATTTAGGCTGTTCCCACATTTTAGCGATTGTAAATTGAGCTGTGATAAACAGTCTAGTACAAGTGTCTTTATAATAAAAGTTTTATTTTCCTTCTGGATAGATGCCCAGTAATGGGACTGCAGGATCAAACAGGAGGTCTAGGTTGAGTTCTTTGAGGTTTCTTCATACTTCCTTCCAAAAAGATTGTATTAGTTTGCAGTCCCACCAGCAGTGTAAAAGTGTTCTTTTCTCTCCATATCCATGCCAGCACCTGCAGTTTTGAGATTTTGTGATATGGGCCATTCTTGCTGGGGTTAGATGATACCTCAGGGTGGTTTTAATTTGCATTTCTTTAATAATCAGGGATGATGAGCATTTTTTCATGTGTTTGCTAGCCATTCGTCTGTCTTCTTTAGAGAAGGTTCTGTTCGTCTCTCTTCCCCATTGATGTATGGGATTGTTGTTGTTTTTTTTCCTGTGGATTAATTTAAGTTCTGTATAGATCCTATTTTTGTTTTATTATTAAATCATAGCTGTGTACATTAATGCGATCATGGGGCACCATATACTGGTTTTATAGACCATTTGACACATTTTCATCACACTGGTTAACATAGCCTTCCTGGCATTTTCTTAGTTTTTGTGTTAAGACATTTATATTCTACATTTACTAAGTTTCACATGTACCCTTGTAAGATGCACCGCAGGTGTAATCCCAGCAATCACCCTTCCTCCACCCATCCTCCCCCCTCCCTCCCCTCCCACTCCCCTTTCCCCATATTCTTAGGTTATAACTGGGTTATAGCTTTCATATGAAAGCTAAAAATTAGTTTCATAGTAGGGCTGAGTACATTGGATACTTTTTTGTTTTTTATTAAATCATAGCTGCATACATTGATATGATCATGGGGCATCATACACTAGCTTCACAGATCGTTTGACACATTTTCATCACAATGGTTAACATAGCCTTCCTGGCATTTTCCCAGTTACCGTGCCAAGACATTTACATTCCACATTTACTAAGTTTCGCATATACCCTTGTAAGATGCCCCGCAGGTGTAATCCCACAAGTACCCCTCCCTCCACCCACCTCCCCCTCCCTCCTCTCCCTTTCCCCCTTTCCCCTATTCTTAGGTTGTAACTGGGTTATAGCTTTCATGTGAAAGCCCTAAATTAGTTTCATAGTAGGGCTGAGTACATTGGGTACTTTTTCTTCCATTCTTGAGATACTTTGCTAAGGAGAATATGTTCCAG
>CAUYPK010010724.1:0-27462 GCA_963574355.1 Loris lydekkerianus
CTACACTGCTGGTGAGAATGCCCACTAATACGTCCCTTCTGGAAGGATGTTTGGAGAATACTTAGAGATCTAAAAATAGACCTGCCATTCGATCCCATAATCCCTTTACTAGGTTTATACCCAGAAGACCAAAAGTCACAATATAACAAAGACATCTGTACCAGAATGTTTATTGCAGCCCAATTTACAATTGCTAAATCATGGAAGAAGCCCAAGTGCCCATCGACCCACGAATGGACTAGCAAATTGTGGTACATGTATACCATGGAATACTATGCAGCCTTAAAAAAGATGGAGACTTTACCTCTTTCACGTTTACATGGATGGAGCTGGAACATATTGTTCTTAGCAAAGTCTCTCAGGAATGGATTAAAAAATATCCAATGTACTCAGCCCTACTTTGAATAAACTATAGCTTTCACATGAAGGCTATAACCCAACTATACCACAAGACTAAGGGGAAAGGGCCAAGGAAGGGTAAGGGAGGGGGGAGGTCTTGGTGGAGGGAGGGTAATGGGTGGGGCCACATCTATGGTGCATGTTAGAATGGGTGCAGGCGATTGCACTAATGTACACAGCTATGATTTAACAATAAAAAAAAAATAAAAAAATAAAAGTTGACTAGCACGTGGGGCTCTGCCTTCAAGGATGGATTAATGAATAGGCTCATTTGAAAATGTATATGGAACTGTATAATAGATTCTAAGTAACCAAAACAATCTGAAAAAAAATAAAAAATAAAAAGAATCACAGCTCCTGATTTCACAACTAAATACAAAGCAACAGTAACCAAATCACTGTAATACTGTTGTAAGTACAAAACACAGATCCATAGTATAGCACTGAAAATAAAAAAGAAATATTTATGATCAACTGATTGCAACTAGGGTTCCATTTGTAATCCTGTCATTCTTGGATGTGGAAGAGGATGGACTGCTTGAGCCCAGGAGTTGGAGACCAGCCTGAACAAGATCTGGTCTGTACTAAAAAAGAAAAAACTAGCTGGGCATCATGGCAGGTGCCTGTAGTCCCAGATGCCTGTGAGACTGAGGCAGTAGTATCATGTGAGCCCAAGAGTTTGAGGTTTCTGTGAGCTATGACACCATGGCACTCTACCCAGGGTAACAAAGTGAGACTCTGTCTCAAAAATAAATAAAATAAATAAAAATAATAAAATTAGTTCATTTCTATAAGAAAAAAGGGGAAATAGGATTTTGATTAGAATTACATCAAATCTGCAGTTCACTTTAGGGAGTATTATGATCTTGTCAACATTAAGTCTTCCAATCCATGAATACAGTATGCCTTTTATTTTCTTTATGTCCTTAATTCATTTTAATAACGTTTTATGGTATTCAGTATGTAAGTCTTGTATCTCCTTCATTAAACTTATTCCTAAATATTGGGAAAAAAAAAAAAAAAAAAGAATGGATTAATGTCATCACAGGAGTAGGTTGGTCGTGTCAAGAGTGGGCTTGCTCTAAAAGTGAGTGGGGTGCACCCCCTCTTGTTCCTTTGCTCTCGCATGCTCTTGTCCTTCCTCTTTCTGCCTTCCAAGGCTGGGTAGCACAGTGGGAAAGCCCCCACCAGATGCTGCCCCTCCATCTAGGACTTCCCAGCCTCTAGAGCTATGACCTAAATGCATTTCTTTCCTCAATAAATTATCCAAGTCTTTGGTATTCTGTGAAAGCAACAGAAAACAGACTAAGACACAGTGAAACTGTGTCTCCTTCTCTCTGGGTTACAGATGAACAATGTTTGGAAAACATTGGTATTGACTATCTTCAGAAAGACACACCACAAATGGTAAATGGCCTCAGGGGACTGGGGGAGCAGAAGTGGGAAGGAGATTGACTTTGGCCACATATCTTTGTACTATTTGTATTTTCTATTCAAATTTTTTTAAAAGAAAAAAATGCAATAAAAGCAGAAACAAAAAGAGAGACTCTTTTAAATTGTGCTTTTGGGTTTTTTGTTGTTGTTATTATTGTTTGTTTGTTTGTTTGTTTTGCAGTTTTTTGGCCAGGGCTGGGTTTGAACACGCCACCTCCAGCATATGGGGCTGGCACCCTACTCCTTTGAGCCACAGGCACCACCCAAAATTGTGCTTTTTATAGTAAAGAGAGTGCTTACTTACATTGCTGGTGAATGCTTGCCAGAGAAAATATAGAACTTTTGGAGTTCATAGTTTTCACCCACCTTTGACCTACAATTTATCCTAGAGACATTTTTCTCCATGTTTATCAATGCATGCACTTTACTTATAATTTACCAACACTGATAGACTTCTGGGGATCAGGCCTTTTTAGTTTTGAATTCCCTGAGTTGATTTAAATCTTCCATCGGTTTTCTATACTATCACTATTAAGCCATTTCCACTTTTCTGTACTCATTTCTTTTTAACAACATTCATTTTTATGACAGTCATGTTCCATATAACTTTTTAAACCAATATTTGATTCACTGATCAAATTTTGTCCAGAAATAATGACTGTATTTCTGTATTTCTGTATTAGCTGTATTTCTGCTATAGGACGTTCCCCCTGCCATCAGTTTGAAGAGGCCCAGTTTTCTTTAATCCAGTTTTCATATCTAAACTGCAGCATGTGTGGTTATAATTACTGTCAGCTCTATTTTGTGTTGAGTATTTCAATCACAGATATTCATTCTGATCTGGCTGCAGTGTTTTTATAGTTAATCCAGGAGAAAATTACGAACATTTTTCCTTAAATAATTCAGGCTCACTCCATGGTCCAAGAGTGGTCTATTGGATTTTGAATCCAAGTCTTTGGTGTCCTTCTAAACACCTAGAAAGATGTATGTTACTTCGCCAAGCCACTGAAAAAGCCAAGAACCAACTGCAGATCCCACCGTAGCATCAACAAATAAAGATGCCACCGTGAGTACCTGCAAATGAAGATGCGCTGCAAATATAAAGGAATGTTGTACATTTGGGACCCTCAGAATGGGAATGAATTTTTCCCGGTGGATTGATGGAGTCTGAAGCACCAAGACCTGGCCTGTGGGGAACTTTGCTGTGACTAATGTGACCAGATGTGCTCGGATGGGGGCAGGTAAACACAGAACGTGCAAATGGATTGAAGAGCTTGAAGTCCAAATCCAAAGAGTTGGGTCTAGGCAATAAGAGTTACGTTCTTTCCTTCCTTCCTCTCTGGCCTATTCTTCTTTTCCCCTTGGGGAGGAGCTCCAGAGCCTGAACTCCCACAGAGTCTAGACCTGGCTTTCCTTGCAGTCCCCCTTCCCGGCTTCCTTCCCATCTTCTCACCCTGCCTCCTGCAACCCTGCAAACCTCAGCATATGGGCTTGAGGACCATACTCTAGAGGGCCAAGTGACAGGGGCTCAGGAAGTCCGGCTCCTGAGAGGAGCAGGCACCAAGAGAGGGGGCTGATGATTCCCCCTGCTTCAGGGAATGCAATGCGCCTTTTGTGGAAATCTCATTTAAATCTACATTATTCTTTCTTCCTCCGAGGGAGCTTGGCTTGGCTCCTAAGCCTTATTTTTAATAATGAATTTATATCCTTGGCAAATACTCATCTAACAATTACAGCATTAAGTCTAGGGTTTATTTAAATGCGTGGTTTTGGGTTTGGGTCATAATGTGCTTTTGTCTGCAAAATGTTTATATGGATTTTCTTCATTGGACAGAATGTTTGACAAGATAGTCATTGTTCTAGCTGCCAGTTCCCTACCCAGAAATAGACTGAAATGCCCACTGCTGAGGTTTGCAGGCTCCACATCCTCGGGCTTGCCTCCATGAGATTACCTTTACTGCCTGTACTACACTGTCCAGATGAATTAGAAAGGACAGTGGCCCAGACCAGGGAGGGAGGGATCCCAGCAAACCTCCCCACCCATTCTGTTTCTTTGGCCCAACCCAAGGCCACACTGCTCAGTAGCTGGGCAGCTGTAGAGCCAGACGGAGCCCACATTTGAGGCACCCAGTAGTTACAAACACAGCAGGCCCCTCACAGGCTACACCTGAAGAGGAAGGACTAAGGAAGCAAGCAACACACTCTGCAAGGAGCTGATTGCAGCCAGGAATTAATGCTTTGGAACGTGGTATTATTGGATTGATTTTAAATAGATGTTTCACTTCTCTTTAGTAATAAACTATGGGCTCTGAAGGGAGCTAAAAGAAATCAAAGGAAGAAAAGAGAAGAAATGAGAAATAATAATAATAATAACCCTAAAAGTCTTCCTAGGTTAGTGCTGTAGAAGAATTTTTAAATTTCTGTTTCGAATTGCTGGGTCTCTGACAGCGCTATTGTAATAAACTGATGAATGTCTATTTATACCAAAACATAAAACATATGGATGGTTATTTGGAGGACAAATGCATTTTGGCAGATATCTGATTTCATTCCACTGATAGGATGTATTTGTCAGACTCTTCATTTTATTTGAGACACAATCGGTTTTGGCTTCCAGATCTTGCCATGGTGGAAATGCATTTGTCAGGCCCTCCAGACCTAAGACAGGTTTAAAATATTGCCACCATGACTCTTCTTAAAACCAAGGAAAATTGTAAATATCGCCTGCTACCCACTCATACAAGAAATCTTACCAAGTAAATATCTTTGTGTACCTGACAGGGTAGTAGAAAGAATTATTCAAAAGTCTTCAGTATCAATTGTTGGCAAATATCACCCACCTGTGGCATATTGAATTACATATGAGCATAAAAAGAAGGGAGGTTAATTCCATCAATGCTTAGTGGGGACAAGAAGGAGTCCCAAGGTTGTATGTGGGTCATTGCAAAAGTTTTGAGACAGGCTGATTTATGGTCCATTATTTTACTTCCAAGAAACACAATTGACGGAGTCCTTACTGATTCACCTGGGCAAATTTCAACTTGTGTGGCTTGACTTATTGGTGTTGCTGGGAAGGCTTCATTTGTTTTCATCTGCCCAGATTTTATATTTCTTGATTTTGTGTATCTCAAAACTTTCATAGTGGGGCAGCACCTGTGGCTGAATGAGTGGGTTCGAACCCGGCCCCTGCCAAACTGCAACAAAAAAATAGCCAGGCATTGTGATGGGAAGGTTACCCTCCAGCTACTCGGGAGGCTGACGCAAGAGAATCACCTAAGCCCAAGAGCTGGAGGTTGCTGTGAGCTGTGATGTCACAGCACTCTACCGTGGGTGACAAAGTGAGACTCTGTCTCTAAAAAAAAAAAAAAGAAAGAAAACTTTTGCAGTGATCCATATACTGGAAAACTCTACTTATTTCTCCTTCACATTTTAGTTCAAGAGTTACTGCCTCTGGGAAGCATTTCCTAACTCACCCTGACAATTTAAGCATAGCTCTACAGGCTCCCATTATATCCAGCCACGTTTCCATGAGATGCTTTGATCATTCTGCATTTTAATTTATCTGGTAGAGAAAATTTTTCTTTTTTTTTATCTTTTTCATTTTTGTATCTTTAGTGTCTGGAAGAGCGTCTAGTACATAGTAGGTATACAAAAACTATTTCTTAAATACATGAGCAAATATCTCTGTTATAGCATTTATAGCTTGAAATTATTAATTTGCCTAATATTTTCCTCCACTAGACCATGAGTTCTTTGAGTGTGAAGACTAATGAATTCTTCATATTCCATTTCCCAAGTCATGAACACAGTGGGTCTCTGGCATATAGCAGAGACTCAATAACTTTGTTGACAGGACGGATGGATGGACCGATGAGGGTTTGAAGCTGCTTCTGGGTACCCCAGTATTTTTCAAAGTCACCAGCTATATATATATATAAAACATATATATACACACACATACACATATATGTATACATATACACACATATACACTCCCCAAAGCATTCTCTCCTCTTAATCCTAATCTTTGTATTTTGAGATGTGTGCTCCATTTATCCAAGAATAGAAAGCATCTGTTTTTAAAACTTGTCTTCTAAATAATCAAAACAAATAGACAGTACTCTAAAAAAATCTAGAGCCTGTTAGATACCCCCCAATATGCATTCTTCTATTCTTCCTTAAGAAGATACAATACCCAAATCTGAGCTCAGTACAAGGTGTCTGGTATAATAACACCCTTTCTAGCCTCCTTAGCAGGCAGGTGTAACCATATGGGTCAATTTCAGACAATGAGAGGAGGCAGGTGTGACCATATGAGTCAATTCTGGCCAATGGGATTGAAGTGAAAGGGTCATATGCCACTTCCCAGAAGAGTCCCTACAAGGAAGGGGACACAGCCTTCCTCAGCCTGGCTTCCTTTCTTCTGCTAGAACACAGATAAGATGGCCAGTTCTCATGAGCTGAACGGAATCATGAGTTAAAAGCCCCATACTGAGGATTTCACAAGATACCATCCTGAGTTTCTAATCACTTTGTAACCTACCCAGTGAATCCTGGACTCCCAATCTCTACACTTCTTTTACATGAGAGAAATGTGGGGGTTTCTGTCACTTTCTATCCCAATGTAGGCATCCTGACTGGCTGTAACCTTAGAACTATCAAGAATCTGTTATCAAATTGAATGGACCTGAACTGATACCAGGCACACTAAAGCCTTGTCTTTTTAGATAAGAGAAACTTCAATGGAAACACAACATGAGATGTTTGAATTGAACAGCACATCCCTGACAGCAGCTAGCCCCATACTCTACTCAGCGCTGGGAAGGTTCCCACCTACCACTCATTTCTGCCCTAACCTGAGCGAAGAGAACTACTACTGTTGCTACTATTTAAAAAGTCCCTGTTTGTCCATCAGACATAGCCCCAATCTGGAAATGTGGATTAACCAACAACCTCGATAACAGGAGGAATCCTGCAGAGAGGACAGTTTTCACTGGTGTTGGAAGTTCCCACTCTCAGCCTACAACTATGAAACATCTTGATGCAAATAGGCCAGAGCTTAATTTCCACCTCCAGTTAGAGCACTTTCACTCTGGTCATTTTTCTGATAATGTCTGGGAATTTCATGGCTTTTTAAGCAAGATGAGGTAGAATGGTTGGATTTACTGCGGGTGAAATGCTGGCAGAAGAAACTTCAATTTAGCAACTGTCATCATGGACTACTAATCGAGGGCTCCTCGGAAGAGTGAGGCCACTGAAAACAGTTATTACTCAATGCTAATAAAAAAATTATAGATCTAATAAAAGTTAATGGGAAAGTATCATGTGCTATAAAAACTGCAGCAAAAGCAAAGAATGCTGGGTTGGGGGAGAAGATTCCACTATAATTCTGTGTTGTGTGGGAGCCAAAATTGGCCATGTCCATAACACTTCTGAAGTGCAAATGGTTATGCAAATCCAATTAAACTGTGGATTCCTTAGTAACTGGATCATCTGCTTTTATAAAAATAGAATGGAACAAGTGAGATAGTGCCCAGCAAACCTAATTCATTAGCTACAAGGGAGATCACGGGCCATGGTTGGCTACTTTTTCTACAATATAAGTAAACTTCTTACTTAGGAACTCTACATGTGTTCCCCAGCTAGGTTGAGAGTGTGGTTCCTCTAATGGGACACTGTCTTCTATCTGAACTGAGTGGCTATGGCTCTTAGGAATTTGAGCTTTATTAAGAGACGGGAAGTCCGAGGAATTAAAACCTCTTCCCTACGTGTTGGGCTATACCCCTCGGCAGGCCAGGTGGCCCATCAGGTCTCCCACCTGGACTCCCTGAAGCCTCCTGATTTCCCAACTCCCAACCTGGTTTCCTTCTTTCCCTGTCCATTCAGATCCATTTCCCACAGGGCAGCCAGAGCAAGCTTTTAATTTACAAATGGAATTGTATCACTCTTCTGTTTATTACCCTTCAGAGGCTCCTCTTGGCTCCTACAATGAAAATCAAAATCCTTATCAGGGCTCAATTTGGATCCGGCCCATTTCTCCATCTTCTGATGAGCCATCCCTCCCCCTGGACCCCACACCAGCCATCTAAACAGGGGCACACTGTGTGCACTGCTGCTTCTGAGAGATTGCATTTGCTGCACCCACCTCACTCACTGCCAGGATCATCCCAACTCATCCTTAATTTCATTTCCTCAGGAGGGGCTTTCCCTGCCCCCAGATAAGGTTGTTTTCTGCTGATGCTCATTCAGAAGGCAATTCATACTTGCTCCTTTTGTAAAATTTAGCATGCTATTAACACATTTGTGCCTTGTGTTCCATTATTGGAATTGTAGTGACATGGGAGTTATTTATATCCTAGGCTCAAGGTCATCGCCAAGGTCTGATTTTTCACACACGTCTGCCTCCTGAGGGCATGTGCTATCACGTGGTACTCAAGAGTCACTGCTGCAGAGACTGGTGTGCTAAGAGCTTGTCAAAAAGTTATGCAAAAAATTCAAAAATTTTGGCCTCTGGCATAAATTGGTTAATTACCTGTTCCCCCACCCCCAACCAGACTTTATGCTCTGGATAATAGACTCCATACCTGTCTTGTTCACCACTTTACCCAGCACCTAATATCATGCATGGTAATTACAGGTTCTCAAATCCTCCTTATGTGTCTAAACAAAGAAACAAATGAATGAATTGTCCCAAAAACCAAGAAGCACTTTGCTAATGCCACTAACAACAAAATAAAATGTCAGTAACCCTATATAAGACAGAGAGTAAAATACAGAACCTAACAGATTTAAAACTCAAATCCAAATGGTGCAGCATGTCTGGAGGGAAGTGAAACTTCAGGGGCAGGCAGTGTGTGCAACCCCTGCCTGGGAACAGGGAAACAGGGGCTCCTGTTCAACAGTCTTCAATTGTCTCTCAAGATTCTAAAGTGAATCTTGCCAGGAAGCCCCCTTCATAATTTATACGAAAGGGCTCTCCTTGCCAGGAAGCCCCCTTCATAATTTATACGAAAGGGCTCTCAAAATGCTGGGGTTAGGAAATCATCATTACGAAACCTTCAGAGTAAAGATGGGTTCAGGCAAGAATTATCAATAGGATGCTAAGTCTAGGGGGGAATTGTGATGCTTGCATGGTCTTAAATTGCTTATTAGTTACAAAGGACAGAATAGTAACTCTACAGTGGGGAAACTGAATAACACCTTCACCAGTTGGTCAAAATTAAGAAAAGGCAAATTGCCATTGTGTGACTCCATTTATGGTATCTGGATAAGGCACAGCGTCACTGAAGTAGTATTATGGCCTGGAATGCATAACCCATATCCACAATGAGGAACCATAAGGTAAACCCAACATGAAAGGCTGTGGGCATGTTTCAGATTAAAGGGAATTTTAGAGAGACAAGACAGTAAAATGTGATGCATTATCCTGGACTGGATCCTGCACTACGGGGGAAAAAAGTTCCAAAGGTCATTATAAGGTTAATTGACAAAGCTATAAGACAGAAAAGGGATTAGATAAAGATACTGTATTGATAGTAAACTTAATGACGTTGATAACTATCCTGTGGTTCCGTAAGAGAAAAAGAATATCCCTGTTTTCAGGGAAATATATACTGAAATATTTCAGAGTAAAAGGCCATGATGTATCCAATTTATTTTCATGTGGTTAAGGGAAAAATATCTCACACAGAGAAAGAATCAGAGAGGAAGAGGCAGAAAGAGATGGCAATAAAATAAATGGGTTAAATGTTAAAGACAGAGAAATGTGAGTGTATTTTGTATTGTTCTTATGCTCATAAATTTCTGTAAGTTTGAGATTATTTTTAAATAAAAAGAAAAAATGTAAGGTCCCTTTAGGCTATCACGAACCTTCTCCCACCTCAGAATGAGGTCTTTCTGGAAAACAAGCACAAGGAACAAAGCCCTCACTCTCTTTGTGCCAAACCTTGTAAGGCACCAGAATCTTTATCTGAATTATAACATCCTTGAAGACAAGACAAAGACGGGGGAGAACTTGCACCCCCACACACTGTGTCCCATCTGCTGTCCCTGAAAACTCGTAAGGGTCTCCAGAAACTTTAACATGCAGAGCACCCCCACAGAGCCTCCTGCCGCCTGAGGATGCCTGGTTGCTTAGCAACCTAGACTCCTCCCTCACAGAGTAAAGCAGAAGCCCTCCCTCTGGTCGCAATGTTGATGCACTTGAGAGACAAAGCCTCCCTCCGTCAAGTTCCAGGTGACACTCTGGCCAGAGCTGAGTCTAGGTCCTGAGCCATGCAAGGCAGCGTCCGTGGCTCTGAGGGCTTGAGCCAGGCACAGAGCCCAGGGGAGCAGGAATGCTGTCCAGTAGATGTGAAGCAAAGAGAACTTTTATAACATCACTCAACTCTCTGAGCCCGTTTTCCTCATGGGTAATAGGAGACAGCTGGGATAGATCAGGGATTCTTAAATCTTGCTGAATTCCGGGATGCCTGATGAACCGATAACCAACTCCACGCTGTTACCAATGAGATCAGAATCCCTGGGGGTGCCGTGTAGCTCCAGGAATTTTTTAAAGTTCTTCAGATGGTTCAAATGTACAGGCAGGGCTGAGAATCAAGGGGCTAGATGACCTATGCTATGATTGCAATGTGTCTCCAACATTCAGATATTGCCAATGTGATAGTATGAAGAGGTGGGGCCCTTTAAGGGGGTGATTAGCCCTTGAGGGTTCCTTTCTCATGAATGGGAGGATTGGCTGCCTTTATAAGGGGGGTGTTCCCTTTTTGCCCTTCTGCTATGTGAGTGTGTGATATTCTTCCCCTCAGAGAATGTGGCCCTCACCACAAGCCTCCTGGAGCCCTGATCTTAGATTTCCCAGCCTCTAGAATAAGAAAATAAATCCATGTGGTATTTTGTTATAGCAGCACAAATGGACTGAGACGGCCTATTAGGTCCCAGGGGAGGGTCTCTCTGAATTATCTGTATTGACACTGCCACCTGTAAGGGGTATCTCAGTCCTAGTCTCTCCTTCCCGCCTTCCTCTGAGTGGAGTGCCCTGAGCCCACACTTAGGACAAGCCCTGACTCAGACTAAGTTCCTCACTTCAGGCTCAGTCGCCTTTGTTGCTGATCTGGACCCTTATTTCTTTTCTTTTCTTTTTTTTTTTTTTCCTTCAGAGTTGAACATTTTTCTGTACGGGCTGCTTAGCTCTACAGACATACACCAAGAGCCTTCAATCTAACCTGTCTAATTGGGAATAGGAACAGGAAACAGGGAGAACAACGGTCAGACAATACCCGTCTTCCCATCATTTGGCACCCGAGGAAGGGGGAGGTGAAGACTGAGGTGGGGACTGCTGCTGCTGCTGCTGCTGCTTTTCCTTATTGATCCTATTGGCCAGATGGGTACACCCAAGTATCAGGGTTGCTGCTTTTCTTCTAATCTTTGCAGGAGTCAGATGTCCATCTCAAACTGAGCATCATCCCCAACTGCGTGCTTCCCATCATGATTGTTCAAGTTGTTCAAATTGTTTACTTCTACTTTGGAGTCTTCAATTAAGGTGCCAGGACTAGTGACTCCTGGGATATTGAGCAGGGTCTGAGCCATGGGAGAATTGCAATGATCCAATAGAAACTTTCGATCATAAATGATTTGAGTTCCTTCTTCCGTGAAGGCTAGAAGTAGATTCTCAATGGAAGACCCCAGTTTCATTCCCGCTCCTCCATAAGCAGACAGGAAAAAATAATAAATAAAATCCAAAGGCATGGGGGGGATGCGTGCTTGGAATTCATTCAACAAAAATTTCCCTTATCCTTAATAATGAGAGAAGGTACTTTTCTCACAATATGAGAAAACATACAACAAGTATGTTTTTCCCTACTGTTCATTTCCCCAGTTACAGAAGGCAATTTTGAGAAACCTCAAGATTAGGGTGCATCCTCTGATCCCCAATGAATAAAGGATTCCTAAGTAGGGAGAAATTATAAGTTCACTGTGTTGTGAAAGTCCCAGCCCAGTCTGACCATTTGGGGCAGTCAGCAAATCAACTGTTATCTTAAATACTCTGATATGCATGTGACTCTCTAGAAAGTTTTCAGAAGTTCAGATCAGGAAATGCTAATTATCTCATCTCTACCCACAAAATAGATTTCCAGTGCAAGCCTACTCTTATTTTTCTAATGTTTTCCAGTCTGAAATATATGTTAGCTCGTATATTGGCTCTATTATTTTTTCAGAACTAAAATCTTATTTGTCTCCCCTTCCCTCCAAATCAAGATTTTAAGCTTGTTCAGATCAAGGGCTGCATTTCCTATTTTTGTCTGTTGACCCCTTTTGTGCAAAGCACTACACTGGACCCACAAAACTCACAGAAGATACCTAACCACATTAATTCAGGTGTCTTGAGGCAACAAAGTAACAACAAACTACCTCCCACAGGTTGAGGGATGGCTCCTTATTTCTTGAGGGTCAGGCCTACCATGTGCCTGTGAAGAGCCTGAAATTTTGTTTTTGCAAAGTGACACGGTAGTCTGCCACACCTTCATGGCTGCGTGGAGAAGACTTGAGACTCCTGGGTCAGAGACAAGAGACAGTTTACTACTTATAGTAACTGCAGTAGCCAGTGTATCATTATTTGTGTAGCTATTCCTCAAGTCCCAGTACCTACAGGGCAACAAAGAGGGAACCAAATGGCACTCCCCTGAGTTTTGGTAATTTAAATCTTTTGTAATGGTCAATAGCCATGACTGCCCTTTGCTTCAGAAATGGATACAGGAAGACAGGAAGAGCAGCACCCAGGGTTAAGGGAGGGTGGCAAGCTAACCTCACAGTCCGAATGAATAGTTATCAAACCTCAGTGTGTGTCAGAGTCCCCCTGCTAAAACAGATTTCCAGGCCGTTGCCTGAATGTCCCTGATTGAGTAGGTCTGAGGGGGGACCTGCATATTGACAAGTTCCCAGGTGGTGCAGATACTGCCCTAGTCTAAGCCTTGCCCATCTAAAGCACATGGGCTGAGAAATGGCAACCAGCTCAAGAGCAAGGAAATACCAAGAGGAAGAGGCCACAGGAAGGTTTAGAGCCTGAAGGGAAGTTATTCAGGCCTGCAACCCCGAGGCAGGAAACTTCTTGTGAAACTCCCTCCCATGTGGGTCAGGGAGGTGCTGTTTTGGGGTCATTCTGAACAGTGGTATGTTGGGCTTCCCTGATGTTGACTGCTTATTATTCCAGATGCCACGTCCACCTGTCAAGCACACCTTCTCCCGTGTCTGCAGCTGGCTCTGCCTCTGGGTCTTGTCCTGTCCCAGTGGTAGACTCAGTTGGAGTTTCTCAGCCAGCCTGCTCCCATTCAAGTCAACCCAGTCATGTCAGTTAGCCTCTGTTTCCCCCCTTATAACCCACACATACATTCTTCCCCTGTCTCTGCTGTATCCCAGAAGCTGATGTGCTAAAAGACTGAAACACTGGGGCTACCCTGCAGCCCATTTCCAGCTCAGCTGAGCTCATAGGAGGCACTGGCAGGAGATCAAAAGTTGAGGGGAGGTGCAGGTACTTTTCACAGTGCTTCCTCCTCCTCAGAGCTGTGGCTCTTTTGCCATATTTGCATCCTACCCTATCTACAATATCCACTGAGGGGCCTCAGCCCCATGTCTCCAGTTTTAGGACTTGGAGATTGTTTCTATAAAACCATTTCCTCTTCTTGTCCCTCTGCTGCTCAGGATAGCGATGGCTCCTGGCTATTATTTCCAGCCACATCACCACTCCCCACCTATTCCCTTAGTCCTGCCCACACCTCTACATGTGGTCCCTTTACTGAAGGCTCTTGAATCCGAGTGATCTTCTGTTTTCAGCTGGGACCCCAATAGACACCTCTTGCCTGGCCACACTCCAAGGTAAGCTGTAGCTCCTCTCTGCTGGACAGAGGTACCTGAGATGGGTCATTCCCAGTAATAAAATGAGAAATACACCTTCTTAAGCCATCCTGAACTCCACCCCACGCAACAGGGCTCCTGCAGTGATATGGAGCTGGCAACAGAGGTGAAGCCGCAGCAGAAATGACTAAGTTCTTGGCAGCCAAGCATGAAAGCTCTTTCCAAGTAGCTTCCTTGGTTGGAAACAGGGTCCACTGACAGGGACAGACAGCAAGAGGACAAGGCTTCCCTGCACACCTCAAAGCAAACCTGCTCCTAAGCCCCTGCTGAAGCAGTTGCCCAAAGTCTTATCAGGAACAGGAGGCTGGTACCAGCAGCACTCTGGAATCTCTCATGTTGCCATGGTAGCAGCAGGGTCACTGCTTAGCAACAGGCCAAAGCTGCTGGAAGTTGCTAAGGTATTTTCACATGTGTTAAAGCAAATGGATGTTTATCTCAGTCTTGAGTGTAAATACACTATGGGTGGGGGAGAGAAAACATATACATACAAACCACCTACTGATACTCAGAGCTGCGGGTCTGAAGATAACTGAGGCCTGGAGAATACACCCTCTCTCTGCAGAAGGCAGACAGGGTCACCACAGATGACACACGTCCTCTCCTGCCCCATGAAACATCTGCTCCCTGGCTTCCCCCTGGATGGGTGTGGTTGCTCATGCCTATAGTCCTAACACTTTGGGAGGCCAAGATGAGAAGATTACTTGAGGTCAGGAGTTCAAGGCCAGTGTGAGCAAAAACAAAACCCCCATCTCTACAAAAAATGGAAAAACTCAGCCAGGGTCTGTGGCATTCACTTGTAATCCCAGCTACTCAGGAGGGAGGCAGAAGGATCACTGAGCGTAGGAGTTTGAGGCTGCAGTGAGTTATTATCACACCACTGTACTCCAGCCTAGACAATAGAATGAGACCCTGTCTCACACACACACACACAAAAAAAAAACCACTTTCACCACAAACTTTCCAGTAAAATTTCCAGATCTTTCTCCTAACTGGTTTTTGAGAAGCCACATAATTAAATGCGCGAACACTAAAGTCAGCCTGCCTGGGTCCAAACCCTGGCTTTGGTACTTTACTTGCTCTATTACATTGGACAAGTCACTTCTCCATGTCTTAACTTCCTCATCCATAAATGGAAATAATAATAGTGCCTACCCTATAGGATTGTATGAGAATTAAACAGGTTATTTAAATATTGCCTGGCATTCAATCAATAAATTATTAAGGATAGTTATTACTAACATTCAGTGAAATCTTGGAAACTTTTTCATGTGCCAGTTCCTACATAAAGAATGAAGAATATGGACATTAGCAAGAAATTGGTCCTATCTTCATGGGGCCTACAACAATTCCAAGGCCATTGTTGGTCATTCAAGGTACAGTAAGTGCTCAATATATATTAGCTATTACTAAATATTGTTATTATTTCTCCCCACAAACCAGCTCCAAACTGGCCTGTGTTCTGGACCCTGAATAAATCTCCAGCTCTGCCACATGTGTGTCCTTCTCAACAGTGACCTTGGCCACATGGAATATTCCCCCCACCACCCCTTTCTTCACCAGTTTTGTGTCTATACAACCTTCAAGACTAGGCCCAGTTGTACTTATTCTTGAAAGGCCCTTGGGTACTCCAGGCTATGTCACCCCCTCTACCCCAACCACCTCCAAATTCCCATGGCAGTCATTGACTCTTCTGCCCTATGTTTGTATCTTCCTTTCTGAACCAGATAACAAGCCCTCCATATCAGACACCTCTTACAAATCTTCTCCCATCCTCTTAGCCTCATTCTTTATAGAGTCTGGTTATTAACCCTTTGTCAGATTCGTAACATGCAAATATCTTCTTGTATTCTGAAGGTTGCCTATTCACTTTGTTTATTATGTCTTTAGCTGTGCAGAAGATTTTAAGCTTGATCAGGTCCCAGTTGTTTATTTTTGTTGTTGCTGCTGTTGTCAAGAGGGTCTTCTTCATAAA
The DNA here is from genome assembly GCA_963574355.1 of Loris lydekkerianus. Lineage (NCBI taxonomy): Eukaryota > Metazoa > Chordata > Mammalia > Primates > Lorisidae > Loris > Loris lydekkerianus. Next base: position 15,716 of record CAUYPK010010724.1, read on the forward strand.
ATCTTTTCCCAGTCCAGTATCATTAAGAGTTTTCCCCCACACTTTCCTCTAGGGTATTTATACTTTCATGTGTTAGATTTAAATATTTTATCCAACATTAGTTAATTTTTGGAAGTCATGAGAGGTGCCGGTCAAGTTTTAGATTTTTACATGTGGCTAACCAGTTCTCCCAGCACCGTTTATTAAATAGGAATTCTTTTCCCCATTGTGTTCTTTTGTTTGGTTTATTGACAATCAGATGGTGATATCAGCTGGTTTCACCTCTATGTTCTCTATTCTGTTATATAGGTCTATGTTTCTAGTTTTATGCCACTACCATGCTGTTTCAATCCCTATAGACTTATAGTGTCACCCAAAGTCTGGTAACCTAGTGCCTCCAGATTTGGGGTTTTTTTCTTAGCATTGGTTAGTCAGATTTTTTCTGGTTCCTTATGAAACAAAGAACTATTTTTTCAAGTTCTTCAGACTATGTTGTTGATGTTTTAATGGGGATTGCTTTAAATCTATAGATTGCTTTAGGTTGTATAGATATTTTAACCATGTTAATTCTTCCCAGCCATGAGCATGGTACCTTCTTACACTTTTTAATGTCTTGTAATATTTTTTTCCCAGGGTTCTAGAGTTCTCTCTGTAGAGATCCTTCACATCCTTTGCTAAGTATATTTCAAGGTATTTCATTTTCTTTAAAGTTATTGTGAAGGGAATTGTGTCTTTGATTTGATTCTTAGCTTGACTGTTATGGGCATATATGAAGGCTACTGATTTGTGGACATTGATTTTATATCCTCAGATGTTACTATATTTTGCGATCATTTCCAGGAGTCTTATGGTTGAGTCTCTAAGGTTTTCTGAGTATAAGACCATACTATTGAGGAGCAAGAGTTTGACTTCCTTTGACCCCATTTAGATACCCTAGCTATCCTCTTGCCTGGTTCTCTGGCTAGAACTTCCAGAACTATATTGAATAGTAGTAGTGATAGTAGACATCCTTGTCTGGTTCCAGTTCTAAGTGAGAGTGAAAAGCACACATCTTAATCTGTCATGTGTACCTTTCAGGGAGTGTCTTGGTTTCCTGTACAGGGCCTCGTCCACTATAAATATTCAACAAGTTCTTGATAATTTTAACTGAGCTGTGTCTCTTGGGAACCCAGTGCCCAGCAACCAACAGAGTGCTTTGTGCATAATGAACATTCAATAAATATTTGTGAAAGGAATGGATAATTGAACGAACAAGCACTTTTTAGTCTGGAGACAGGTTATTGCATATTTGCAAGGCCTTCCAGAGTGAGAAAAATGAAGTATCAAGTTTAACTCTTAAGGGGAAAAAAGAAGTAACTGGTGGTGCTTTGGCCCCCGCAAAATGTTATCCTCCTCACCCATCATCACCACCACCAAAGAGGTAAAACATCTGGAATTTGGGGCCCAAGTTTTAAAGAATCCCCCAGTTGCTGACTGGAAGCTTGGTAGATGACAGCATAGAATTTTCTTTCTAAAAGAGATTCAGAGATCGCTGGGCTGTTTAAAAAAAAAAAAGCTGAGGAAAGGAAATGTCATTCTGTGGCAGTGTGATGAGCGGCTGGGTAATTTCCCAAGGATAAGCTGAGCCCAGGCAGAAAATTCACGCATCAACAGTGGTACCTGGAACATCCGAAGTTTAGGAAATTGATATCGTGTCTGTTGCACATTATCTGAACTGATTACTTGTTCCAGATAATTCTCTCTCCCCGCTAAATGTGGATATATGACAATAGTTTTGCTGGAAGGCATTATAAAGGAATAAAGAAATATTCCCCAACTGTCCCAGTGCAAAATGTGTGAATCTCATATAGATGACTCTGGATGAAGGATTAGCTAGACCCAGCCCCTTTCCCAGAATTCCCCTGGAGAAACATTCCCAGGCCAAAATTTCAGAAACCTATTCACCTCCTGCAGGCACCAACATGATAAGGGCAAAACTGCTCCCCAAGGAGAACTGTGCCTTTGGGCAGAGCAGTGGAGCGAACTAATTTCTGATAATGAAGCTGTGAGCTACAATGTTTGTCTACAAAACAGGCTTATTCATGAACAGTAAATATGTCAACTAATTCAAGAGGAATGCTAAATCTCCATTGTTTTCTGAAGTTCAGGTTTCCTGGCTCTATCAAACATGATGCACGCCTTCAGTGTGCAGCAGAATCTGTGAGATTGCAGAATGCCACATTAAACTCACAGCTCCTGGGCTAATGAGGGTAAGTCCATTTTGCAGTAATGAATTGTTGGTAATGGCCCATCATGGAACAGATGTCTCATCCATCATCGCCCCGGGAGTCCCACTCTCTGAAGGTGCTACCATGGCCCAGGGATGAGTCACAGCCAAGGAGGCAATCCTTATCCCAGGCCTCCTAGGGGTGCCATCCTATGAGGTGGAAGTACTGGGTGCCTACACATGTGATTTAAGGCCCCCCAAATTCTCCCTAACTCAAAATAGGTCCCCACCCACCTGCCACAGTGCTTAAAATATCCTCCTTTGAATTGCCTCCTATTAAAATGTAAATATGTCACCTGAAAGAAGTAACACATTAAATTAGCATCCATTATCCCTCATTTTCACATTAGGGAGAGCTGAGCCCTGAGGAAAAGAGAGGAGGACAGGCAGTCACTGCTGAAGAGTGGTTTAGGAAAGAGCTGAGCAGGTCTCAGATGAGACAGGGCATAGTGCATGTCTTAGCGTGAGCTTTTGCTCACCCCAGCCTCCTGCCTGGGGTTTTAAACCATAAGTTTCCCCAACTATTTGAGCAACTCGAGGGAGGGACTATAACTTATTTATCTTTGCAAATTCCCAGAACCTAGCACATAAATATTTAGAAAATCCCCAGTACCTTGCCAGGAAATGTTTGTTGAATAAGTGAATTTCATCCTCACCATCCACTAATGAAATTAGAGGAGGGATTTTTACCATTTTATTGGTGTAGAAATAGACTCGAGGAAGCCCATTTACTTGTGCAAGCACAGGAGACTGAGAAGAAGCAAGCTCTGGATAAACAAAGGGGTAGACAAAAGTATACCAGCCTTGACAATTAAGTTCGTGAACTTGCCGCATCGGGAGCACTATACAGACAGCTCAGTAAGGTTTCACAACCTTGGTATATCCATGTCTCACAGCTGTGTTCTTGTGGACATGTAGTGGTGTCTTACTGAGTGACATTTATTATTGTTGTGTGTTTTTGCATGCCATCAGGAGAATGTCAGAGCTTGAATTTGAGCAACAAACATTAAATTTTTTGTTAAACTTGGCAAGAGTGGGAGTGAAATCAGTGACATGTTAGTCCAAGTTTGTGAGGTAATGCCATGAAGGAAATGGCAGTGTACAAATGGATTAAACATTTTTCTGAGGGGAGAGAAAATGTCACTGATGAAGAGAGGTGAGGGTAGCTAGTAAGAAGCAGAACTAATGAAACCATTGCAAAAATTCATTGGGTTATGCGTCAAAATCTTGGGTTACCATGAGAAGCATAGCAGACCAAATAAAGATCGATAGAGAAACAGTTAGGAAAATCCTAACTAAAAATCTTGGCATGGAAAAGTGTGGCTCTTACTTCATGACAATACATCAGCTCCCAAGACTCTGTTTGCGAGGGAGTTTTTAGCCAGTAAACAAACACTGTCTTGAAACATCCTCTCTACTCTCCTGATCTGGCCCCCAGTGACTTTTCTCTTTACTCAAAGATAAAGGAAATATTGAAAAGAAGACATTTTGAGGACATCAAGAGTAATAAGATGACACAGCTCTAATGGCTATTCCAGAGAGTTTCAAAGTTGCTTTGAATGGTAGACTGGGCACTGATGTTGGGGAACAGCTTCGTAAGGAGAGCACTTCAGAGGTGACCATAGTGATATTCAGCAGTGAGGTATGCAGCACTTTTCCTAGGATGAATTCCCAAACTTAATTGTCAAACCTCATATGCAAAGTATATAACCTTTGTCCAAAGAGACTAATACCTATGGGGGAACTAATGGGAAATCAGAGTAGAAAAGATCAGGGTCAAATTTTGGGTGCCTTTGAATGTCAGCCTGAGAGTCAGGAGGTGTTTTTCTGGGACCTTTTGAAAGTTTGTTTAGTGACTGGGGAATTGAAGAAGCAGAAGGGAACAGAGAAATGTGCAAAGTGACATTTTAGGAAGGCAATTGGCATAAATAAAAACAGGACAGGTTGGAAAATCAAGAAATCAAAGACTAGTTAAGAAATTCTTCATGAGTCAGAATCAGGATAGGAGCAGTGATAACAGAGACTTCATGGATAACAAATGGGTCAGTTTCATTGACTGCCTGAATGAGGGGTGGGTAAGGGAGGAGAAGGAACGAAGGGCGTTGACCAGATTTCAAAGCCACTTAACTGATGGATGGAAAACCTGCAGCAATGGGAAATCTGGACTGAGGATGTCTCATTGTCAGTATGGAAAGAAGGTGGTACCAACACCCAAGTGGAGATGTCCACGGGACCATTAGAATGGGAAATCTGGACTGAGGATGTCTCATTGTCAGGATGGAAAGAAGGTGATATCAACACCCAAGTGGAGATGTCCATGGGACCATTAGAATGGGAAATCTGGACTGAGGATGTCTCATTGTCAGCATGGAAAGAAGGTGGTACCAACACCCAAGTGGAGATGTCCATGGGACCATTACAATGTGAAATCTGGACTGAGGATGCTTCATTGTCAGTATGTGGAAGAAGGTGGTACCAACACCCAAGTGGAGATGTCCACAGGACCATTCCAATGGGAAATCTGGACTGAGGATGCTTCATTGTCAGTATGTAGAAGAAGGTGGTATCAACACCCAAGTGGAGATGTCCACGGGACCATTAGAATGGGAAATCTGGAGTGAGGATGCTTCATTGTCAGTATGTCTAAGAAGGTGGTACCAACACCCAAGTGGAGATGTCCATGGGACCATTACAATGGGAAATCTGGACTGAGGATTCTTCATGTGGAAGAAGGTGGTACCAACACCCAAGTGGAGATGTCCACAGGACCATTACAACAGGAAATCTGGACTGAGGATGTCTCATTGTCAGTATGTAGAAGAAGGTGTTATCAACAACCAAGTAGAGATGTCCACAGGACCATTAGAATGGGAAATCTGGACTGAGGATGTCTCATTGTCAGTATGTAGAAGAAGGTGGTACCAACACCCAAGTGGAGATGTCTATGGGACCATTAGAAACTTGATGCCAACCCTGAGATTTAGTGGAAACCATGAGAGAATAGGTGAAATCTCTGAGAAAGAGTAGAAAATGTGCCAGTCAGAACCCCCAGACAAGTCCACATGTGAAGGATGAGTGCAGGATGAAGGAGAGGAGTTGGACTGTGACAACTTAGGCCAAATAAGAGTGTGTTTCACGAAGGTAGAAATGCTAGTCCAGATGCTGCGCAAAGGTCAAGGGAAATGAGGAGAAACAGCTATTGTATTTCAAGAATAGCCTATCCCCAGCTATCTGCAAAAGCACAGAAATGAGGAAAGAGCAGAAAAGCTTAAATGGGATTGAGGGAAGGGAAGCAAAGAAAGGAACAGATGGGAGGGGACAAGAGATGGCCGTGGATGGCAGTACAGCTATGCATGGCTGCCCTTGTTTGTGTGTCCTTTTCAATCCAGGGGGAGCTGTACCCAGTGTTACATGCAGAGAGATGAAAAACGACAGAGAGGGGGAGATACTGGGGAGGGAGCACTTGGAAGCAGCGCGAAGGGTGGTAAAGGGGCCAGAGAAGGCTGCGGAGAAGGAAGAGGTGCTGGGAGTCTAATTTAAAGAAAGGGGAAAGGAGCAAGCAGTGAGGCGAGTCCATACAGAGATCATTTTACTGGAAAAAAATCAGAAAAGTAAGTTCTCAGGGTTCAGCCTGGCCAAAAAAAAAAAAAAAAAGAAAGAAAGAAAGAAAGAAAAAGATAAGAAAAGAAAAGAAAAGAAATTAGAGTCCCAAGGAACAGGAGAATATCCCAGATGGCAGAGAACTGAATTCACAAGTTGCCAAGATTGATCCAAAGTAGCAGGAGTGCAAAACTTATTTCCAAAGTAAGAGTCTCATCCACATATTACCAAGAGTCCAGCCAATGAAGTCTGCTCCGAGAATCACAAGGCCGTTGAACTTGAGTGCTAGAAAGGTCCTGAGACACCATCTGATCCAGCTCTTTCACTTCACTAAGAAAATAAGGCCCAGAGAAGTGAACTAAATTAACCAAGATTACCCAACTAGTTAAGGGCCAAATCTGGACCAGCACCTAGGACTCAGAGCTCCTGGTCAAAGGTAATTCCCAACAAACAGCAACTCTTACGTGCTGGATTTCCTGGGACAGTTCCAACCTTCTTTCTAATTCCTTCTTTCTAATAATGATGATTTTGTTTAGATGCATGTACAACAAAGCAGGATTTCATTTTGGTACCTTCGTATACTTTTCATAATAAAAAAAACGAAGAAAAAAATGCAACAAATCAGGAAAAGAAAATCACTTGTCAGATCATGTCTCCCAATTTTTGACTCTGCAAATATAAGTCCCAGCAACTACGTAGCAGAGTTATAGAAGGCAAGGCTCTGGGATCAGACAGGCCCAGCTGCGAATCCAGGTAAGCCCAGCCACTTACTACATTGATGAGACCCTGGACCCCTTCTGCAAGAGCTGCTACAAAGGTGGCAGAGAAAGGAGGGAGGCAGAGCAATTGACCACACTGTCATCACTGCCTTGATCATGAGAGAAAAGCAGCTGGGAGACCAAGAAAGGGAAGTTCATAGCCAAAGCCACTATGAACAGCTAGTTTCCCTCTGGAATAATCTCAGTGTTTCCACCAGAGATGATTTCAAGGCTTTTTGAGAAGCAGACCTGAAAAGAAAGGGGTAATTACTCTTTCCTGCACTTGAATTTCAAGGCGGTGTCCTTTCAAAACAAAAAAGACACTTGAGGGGTAAGTAAAAAGGGAGGTGGCAGGGAAAGAAATTAAGGATGGAAAAGGGCCATTTGTGCTGAGGCAGGTGACATTTTGCCAAAGTAACTCCCTTTGGGAGCAGCAGGTGCAAATGTCATTCAGCTGAGATGGTAAAGGAGGAATAGACTCCACAGGAAAATGGTAATCCATCCCTACTCCCGTCAACCACCTCCCACCCCCAAACCCTGACTCTCTGGGAAGAGGTTAGGTCCAGGCATATCACTGAGGTCATCAGCCTGAGGGTGGCCATAGACATCTTGTAGCTATCACTGCGGTCACAACGAAGCACACATCCAACCCCAGCAGAGCTGCCCCAACCCCAGCCCTGGGGGCCTCTGTCCAGAGAAGGTAACCCTCCCCCCACCCCAATCTCTCATGTAGACCAGTGGACAAGGACAGGTGGTGCTGTGTAGCCAGCCACTCCAACACAGCATCCCGGAGAAACACAGTTGTTGATTAAACAGTAGATATCTAGAACAGTAGGTATCTGGGACTCTTCAAGTTGATGATTTGAAATCATGAAAAGAAGAAAGAAGAACAAAGGGAGTCAAGCTGACCCAGATCTTGAATCCAGATGTCTACATGACCTTAATAAATTACTTAACCTCTGTGCTGCCTCAGTTTCTTTATATGAAAAAGAGAAATAATATAACTCACAGGGACACGAGAAAAATAAGATATAATATGTCATAAGGTCCTAGCAGTGAGGAGAGGGTCAATAGATAACACTGCATACATGTAAGGATTTAAGGAAGTGTCAAGTTCCTACACAGCAACAAAAGAACACAGGGCCCAGGACAAGTCCACAAAGTCAGTCATAAACTCAAAAAGCAAGACTGTTATTTCAGGGTACTGATGTTCCTAGACCGTGGCTGTATTATCTCCAGAGATTGGTGAGATCGTCAGGACTGATGGACAGTTCTGTCGCCTAAGATATTTGACTCATTGGGAAAACCACTTCTTAAATATTTGCAATATACGGTGTATGTCTCCATATACTTTTGAAAAACTATTTGCTGCAGCTCTGTAAGGATGTGAAACCTACCTGGTGGTACATGTTTGGTTCATGCTAAGTGCTTGCTAATGGGTGATCCTCAGCGTCCTTGTTGGGTCCTGTCAGAATCTGCCATCCATGTGCCATTCTGCAAGGAGCCCTGACTTTTTAACAAAATGGTAATGTGCAGTATAAACTGAGGCTTTGTAATTAACCTACGGGCTGCCTCATACAAGAACTCTCACTGATAAATTCAAAGAAATTATTATAAAAATATTAAACTTAGAGTAATTTTTCACCAAAGATCAACAACTGTTTGGTAGCTCACGCCTGTAATTCCAGCACTTTGGAAGGCTGAGATGAGAGGATCACTTGAGGCCAGGAGTTCAAGACCAGCTTGGCCAACATAGTAAACCCCCATCTCTACAAAATAATTAATCAGTTGTTATGATGCATACCATAGTCCCAGGTACTCTGGACGCTAAGGCAGAAAGATCATTTGAGCCCTTAGGCTGCAGTAAACTAGGATCACACCACTGCATTCCAACCTAGGAGACACAACAAGACTGGCTCAAAATTTAAAGAAAGAAAAAAAAAAAAATCAACAAAGATAGTCACAAGAAAGGGAAAGTTAGGTTGAGGGGGAACTTGTTGGAAATGAAAGTTTCTTCATTCTGGCAAAGGCAGGTGATTTATATAGTTTTGTTTAAGGTGCAGAAAAGAAAAATTGCTAAACAAATTAAGACTTTCTCTTTGTCTTTCAGAGAGGAATCATAAATTGATTTCTACTTGCCAGGGGCTCCATGCTGTGGGTAAATGGTAGAAAACAGACAGGTTCTGTCTTTGAGCAGAGCAAGAGCTGAATCCTATCCCTAATACTAAGTATATTTAAATAAGTTCCTTAGCCTTCCTGAACCAGAAGTTTCCCATCTGTATATGAAAATAATAAATGAGCAGAAGCCCCAAAGCTATGCCCACAATCCAAAAAGATTTAAACTTAATATTGAAAATTTAGGGTGAATTAAAAGATGCATTTTACTCAAGGATCCAATGATTGGGTTTTGTTTTTGTGTACGTTCTATGGTTTTTGTTTTTAATAGAGAGCTCAGCATTTAAAAGAAAGGTATTTTCTTTCAGCTAACCCATCTTTGGGAAACTAAACTCTTGGGCCCTTAACACAATAAACAAGGTCTCCTAATTGAAACCAAAATACCCAAGAAGGATTCAGCTGGCACTGAGTGCTGACTTGCACCTACCCATGCAGAGCTCACTCTGAGAAGTGGCTTTCTGACAGCTAAAGCGCCCTGACAATGGAATGCATTCTTTCCTACACAGTGGAGGTCCTGTGTCTCTCCTGGGCATCTTCTAGAACATTGTAGAGACAGATTCCCAGGTCACCAGGAAGGTTGACTAGAGGTTCCTCGCCTACACACTCCGATGCTGCTGGTGCTGGGGGGACACACCCAGTAGGAAGCCAAAGAGGCGCCCTCCGCACACGCACACAGCCCGAGAAGGGACTCCAGCCTAATAGTGTTTTCTTGCAAATTAGTTGTCATGACCAATGAGGCACCAAAGACACAGGATCTGTGTTTAATTAACAAGCTAGAGAAAACAAATGCTAATAATTGACTGATGCGTGGGAATGAAGCCCCAGGAAAACACCCAGCAGAGAGCCGCCCGCAGCTCTTCCTCTGAGGCAGTGATTAGCCTTCTCCGCCTCTAAGAGATACCTCAGCAGAAACAGTTCCATCTCTGAACAGGTGTGTACCTGTGACTCGTGAGGCGGGAAGAAGGTGAGGATATATTTCTCTATTGTTCTAATTACCCACATGTGCTAGCCCGGAGCCTCTCTGGGTTTTGGAGGTAGGACATATCACAACGGGCACGTTGCTCTGACCCATTTACCAAGGAACTATGAGAAGTGACAAGGGACAAGCAGCCCTGCCATTGGGACCTTTAACACAGGAAACCTCTCTCAAATTGTCTGTGGTCAATCAGGAGGCTGTCTGGGACCTCTGGAAGCCCAGTTGGGAGAACCACAGGAGCACCTTCCTTACTGACACTGATTCTCCATCTGAGACTCCGTTCTTGGCTTGCTACTAGGCCCTGGCAGAGATTAAATTCCTAACCATCACATATCAAGTGACCATAGGGTTGCCCATCACAAACTGGGTGCTATCCAATCCTCTGAATCAATAAAGTTGAATGTGCACAATAGCATTCGATCACCAAAAGGAGGAAGCATATCCAAAAAAATGGAATCACGGTGGACCTGCCTGGGGGAGCTGAAGCCACAGTGAGAAGAGGCTATTGCTGGAATACTGTGTGACCCTTCAGGTCCCAGGTCTGCTGGCCACACACAGTCCCCCTTTTTTATCTAGTAAGCCATAAGACCAGCAGTCCTCATATAAAATAGCAGAGCAGTAGTTCTCAACGGGAGTGAGTTTGCCCCCAATGTCTGAAGATGTTTTGGGGCCTCATGTATCCAATGCTTAGAGACCAGGGATAATGTGAAATGTCCTATAGTCCATGGGCCAGGACCCCCCCACACCCACTGTAGAAAAGAATTCTCAGGCCCCAAATCCCAATAGCGCCATGGTTAAGAAAGTCTGTTGTACAGAAAGGGAAGTGAAAAATAAAGCCAGTAATTCGCATGTATCCAACAAAAATATGCTTCCTTCCTCATTTCTAGCACTGGTACAAGATCATAGTTAGAATTCTTTTTTTTTTTTTTTAATATAAGTAAACCATTTATTTGATCAAATTTGAGGACTGCAACTCAGGAGACACAGATTCAAATTGTTCTGAATACACACTTTGATTAGCAGCAGTTACAAGTGGGGTTTCCAGGGGAAAAAGAGGCAGTTCCTAAGTTGAACATAAGCTATTGATCAGCTATATATACACTGTTCTTTGTGATGCAAATTCCAGGATTGTGAAGAGAATGGGTGAGGATCACATTGTGCAAGTTGTGATAGTATTTTAGTAATTTATCGGATAGTCTGGAAACTATGGGGAAGGAAAGAATGGATAAAATGTCTTTAAATAATTGCCCCCATGTATGGGTAGGGAAAGGAGTCAGAGAGGAGGGCATGACTCATTTTCAGGTGTCTCCGAGCCTCATATGTGATATATTCTGCATACCACTCATTCTTCAGACTGCTCTAGCTACTTTTCTTTTTTCTTTTTATTTTTTTTATTTTTATTTATTTATTTATTTATTTTATTTATTTATTTTTTTTTTTTTTTAAGCAGGAACTCAACTTTATTGCGTCAAGCAGCCGCTTATATAGAGCCTGGGGAAGGGGCGGGGAAAGAAGGCAGGGGATGAGGTCCTGCGTGACAGGGTGGGGCCAATGGCATGGTACCATGTTGGCTGTATCTAGGTACAGGCAGTTTCAGGCCGGGCCTTGCTGAATCATTGCTATGCGGAAGTAGCTCGATGGATCTACTTCTAGTCAGGCTCCGGAAGTTGCACCAGGCCTCAGGCACATGGCAGGGCCCAACAATTCCCTTTTGTTTTTTGTATGGCGGATAAACATAGCCCCTGTCTTAGGTTGCCTGCTCTTGCAGTTTCAGTCTTACCTGTCATGGGGATACAAACATCAATGGTTTGGTCCCTGTCTTAGGTAGACTGAACGCAGAGTGATTTTACCCGTCTTTGGGTACTATGAATGTAATCCACCATGCAGCCTCTCCATATCCTGTCTTAGGTTGTCCCAGCTTTGGGAGTCTTACCCGTCATTAGTGCTATGGAGGGCGGTGAAGAATAATAGTTAGATTCTTGGTTAATGAGCC
>CAUYPK010010725.1:0-5000 GCA_963574355.1 Loris lydekkerianus
TATGGAGAGGCTGCATGGTGGATTACATTCATAGTACCCAAAGACGGGTAAGATCACTTTGCATTCAGTCAACCTAAGACAGGGACCAAACCATTGATGTTTGTATCCCCATGACGGGTAAGACTGAAACTGCAAGAGCAGGCAACCTACGACAGGGGCTATGTTTTTCCACCATACAAAAAACAATAGAGGGAATTGTTGGGCCCTGCCATGTGCCTTAGGCCTGGTGCAACTTCCCGAGCCTGACTAGAAGTAGATCCATCGAGCTACTTCTGCGTAGCAACGACTCAGCAAGGCCCAGCCTGAAACTGCCTCTACCTAGACACAGCCAATGTGGTACCGTGCCACTGGCCCGACCCTGTCACGCACCTCTTCCCCCGCATTCTTTCCCCGCCCCTTCTCCACAATAAAAAAATAAAAAAATAAAAAAATAAATAAAATAAAATATGATAGCATAGCATTAAAAAAAAAGAGGCTACAGCTTGTTGGATACTGCTGTATTATATACAGATGCTCAGAGACTTTGGATAGGCCTATCCCAATAAATCAATTGTAAGGTGAAAACATTTAAGTCAAAAATGAACTTTCAACTTATGACAGGTTTATCCAGATGTAATTCCACCACAAGTCAAGGAATGTATCAAATGCTTATCACCTTTGTGCCATTGTTAATTTGAAACACAGTAAGTCTGGGACCACCTGTATCCATTATCACCTATACTAAAATGAAACATATTTTATTATATATTTAAATATATATTCTAGTTAAATATATATTGCAGAATTCTATGTTAAACAAAATAGTAATAGATCATATATGCTAATAATGTAAATGTTAAATACATTAGACATGATTGCTTTCAAAATAAGAAAAAATTCACAACTAATGTAAGGCCAAGTATGGTGGCTCACAAGCCTAGGTTGTCCTAACTTTCCACTTTCCCGAGAAAGATTTGTCTTCAGGACTGACCTTGGGTAATTTTGAGTGACAAGCTTTGAGCCCATGGAACATTTTGCTGATCATTAAGTGTGTTCTGTGCCTGAGGTCTTGAACCACACTATAGTGTGACCAAACAGTGTGTTTATGCTAACAGCATGATTTATGTTGAAGACCTGTTTTTGTATGTCTGAGACTTTTGGCAACAGTCTATGAGTTTGAATTTGGGGGGAGGTTAGACCTGAGGGGATGATGTAAGTCACACAGGTGCTGAATGCTTACATGACTGACCTTCAAGAAAAAACAAAAGTTTAGGTGAGTTTCTGCAGTTGGCAACACTTCTCATGGACATCATACACTGTTAGTAGGACAATTAGGTGCTATCCATGTGACTACACTGGGAGAGGAGAACTGGGAGTTTGATTTCTTCTGATTTCATTCTATGAATTGTTTCCCTTTGTTGATTCTAATATGTATCCTTTTGTTGTAATAAACTATTATTATGAGTTTAATAGCTTCTGAGTCCTATGAGTGTTTCTTGTAAATCACTGAGTACAAGGGTAGACTTGAGGACCCTCAACAAGTGGTTTACAGAATTCAGGTATCTTTGAGCTCTTCCAGTTGGCACAGCTATGTAGGCCAGATTGCTTCCCTTCAAGTCCCTAGATAAGGCTTATGCTTTCATTCATTCTGAAAATATTTATGAAGGGCTTTTGTGCCAGGTATTATACCAGACACTGAGGAAAAAGCAGTCAACGGTTAAAACAGATGCTATTAAAAATATGCATGTATTCAAAAAAAGGTAGAATTAATAAAAGTATAGTGTATTATTATGAATTTCTATACCCATACACATTTATTATGCCACAACTAAATCATTATCCTTTTCTCTTCCCCAATTGGGAAGCACTATTTTGACTTTTAACAGCATAGATTAATTTTGTATATTTTGAAGTTCGTGTAAATGAAATAGTATGGCGTGTATCAGTTTGTATCTAGCTTCTTTCATTCAACATTATGTGTATAAGATTCATTCATATTGTTGCATGTGTATGTAGTAAGTGCTTTTCCTTCTACTAAAAACTACTCTATAATATAAATACAGGTTGAGGATCCATAATCTGAAAATTTGAAATCCAAAATCCTCCTAAAACTGAAAGGTTTTGAGCACTGGAAGGATGCTAAAAGGAAATGCTCATTAGAGCACTTTGGATTTGGGATGCTGAACAGGTAAGTGTAAGGCAAGTATTAGACAATACGAAAAATTCAAAATCTGAAACACTTCTAGTCCTGTCAGTGCAACTCAATGCAAAATGATTAACACCTATTCAGTCCATCTGGATTGAACTGAGGGACCTATACCAAACTGAGGCCTGTACCAAACAAGCATCTACACATGGAGATGCAAGGGTGCAAACCCTCTCAATGATCTTCACAGCTTTTATTGAAGTCAGACAGAAAATGTAGCACAGCAAAAAGCTTCAAAGAGGGTAAAGGTTACAGAACAAGGAGTTTATCTTTAGTTGCATGATTTAACTCTTAACACATTCTGTTTACTGTACTTCTGTCTTGCTTGTTTCTTATGACTGTTAATATGTGATTTAGGATTGGGACAGTAAACTGTCCCAACAGTACTCCAAACTAAGGAGTATTGTTTTTGGTACTCAGGGCCAACAGGGATGCTTGGCTTTTGTCCATATTACTTTTTTTCCTAGAGCCGAGCACTTTTAATCCTATAATGCTGTATCCTACATTTACCCCTCTTTTTTTTTTTTTTTTTTTTTTTTTTAGAGCAGATTAAAATTTATAAAGGAAAATGTAGGAGAGGGGTTTTATTGTCCAAAGTATTTCTGATAAGGGATACTCAACCCATACATTACAATTTATTTATGCATTCTTGAACTGATGAACATTTGAGTTGCTTAATTTGGGGCTATAGCAAATAATGCTGTGATATGGTTGTATTTAAGAGCATATTCCTATATTGAAATTTCATACATGATGCCAAAATATTTTTCAACTAAAATATCTACTAAAAAAAAATACACATATCTACTTTATACTTCCAACAAGCAGTACATGAAAATTCCAGTTTCTCCACCTTGTCTTTAATCCTTGGTATTGTTACTCTTTTAGCAATTAACCATTCTGATATGTGTGCAGTGGCAGATTTAATTTTTATTTGTCTGATTGGATAAAAAACTTTATTTTTCATGTTTATTGTCCATTAGTACAATTTTGTAAATAGTTTGGTCAAGTCTCTTACTATTTTTTATTATAAGAGTTTTCAATATATTCTGGATACCATAAAAACTTCTGTCAATTAATTATCAGTAATTCTTCTCATTCTAAGGCTTTCTTACAGATATGTTCTGATGAAAAAATTTACAATTTTAACCTAGTCCATTTTATATATCTTTCTTTATAATTAGTCATAGTCATATTTATGTCTTATTTAAGAAAGTATTTCCCAACCCCTAAAGCCATGAAAATATTCTTCTATGTTATTTTAAGTTTGAATCCATTTAACTATTATGAAGGATGTGAAGTTGGGGGTCAAGTTACCTATTTGAGTAGAAAAAAATATCATTCAGTGATGTTTCCTCACTGAACTGTTGTAATATGATTGCCAAATGGTGATTTCTTAATTTCCTCAGTCCTACATTTACTGGATGGCAATCTACCCTGTTAGTTGTAGGCAATGTGACTTTTTAAAATCATATTATTATGGAGAAAGGACCCCTTTACCTTGCAGCAGGGCTGAGGAAATACCTCAGAGTTTGTCATCCCCCTCAACTTTATGTTGACTCCTCAAAAGGCAAAATCAAGACCTAAATAAGACAACTGTTTCTCAACCTGCCTGAAAAAAGGACTCATGCCTCATTCTCTGGATTGTTTATAAAGCCTGACAATTAAGTTGACAAACTTGTCCTAGAAAGAGTGCTGCATACCTCACTGCTGCATGCCACTATAGTCACCTTCAAAGAACTCCCCTGGGGTAGTTATGCACCAATGCCAGCACCTAGGCCACCTTTCAAAGTAATTCTGGAACTCTTTTTCAGGAATGGCCATCAAAGCTGTTATCATATTACCCTTGATGTTCTGAATGTCATCAGAATGTCTTTCTTGTGCTAATTTCTTTATCTTTAGGGAAAGAAAAAAATCACTGGGGACCAGATAAGGTGAGTAGGGAGAATGCTCCAATACATTTGTTTACTGACTAAAAACTTTCTCACAGACAGAGCTGTGTGAATTGGTACATTACCAAGATGCAAGAGCCATGAGTTGTTAGCCAAGATTTTCAGTAAAGATGTTCATGTCTCTCTATTGATGTTTACTTGGTCTCTTACACTTCTCAGTCTGCTGACAATTTTGATGTATAATTTGATAAATTTTTGCAATATTTTCATTAGTTTTGCTAATTACTGGCTACCCTGACCTCTCTTTATCACTGACACTTTTTTTTCCCTCAGAAAAACATTTAATCCATTTGTACACTGCCATTTTCTTCCTGGCATTATCCCCATAAACTTGGACTAACAGGTCCCTGATTTCACTTCCACTTTTGCCAAATTTAACAAGAAATTTACAAGTATTTGTTTATTATTCTAATTAAATCTCCAAATTCTCCAAGCACACAAAAACATGGAACAAAAATTAATGACACTCAGCAAGACACTGCCACACACTGATATTAACACAACTATAAGACACGGATATACCAATGTTATGAAACCTGAGTTGTTTGTATGGTGCTGCCAATGTAAGCACACAGTGGCAAGTTCAGGAACTTAATTGCTGGACCTCCTACTCTATCTCCTGTTTTCACCATTTGGTCAGGACCAGGTTCTTGACATTTCTTTAAAGAGAGTTCAGCCAATTGAAAACAATTCCTTTGCTCTCACCTATGTACCCTTAGTGCAACTATAAGACCAAGAAGAGTGCTTCAAGACTGCCTGATTTACATTTTTCTCTAACAGACCAAATGTATATATAATTAAGTACAAGACAAGGCACTGGAGTAAGGTAAGAAGAGAAGTTCAGGCTTGGCAGGCTCAATGGA
>CAUYPK010010725.1:10000-13422 GCA_963574355.1 Loris lydekkerianus
AATGCTGGCTTGAGTTTCAAATGTAAATCAATTAATTTACCATATTACTAGACCACAGAAAGGTAACTGCTCTTATGAGATGTACAAAAGGAATTTGACAAAATTCATTATCCTGTTGTACTCATTTGCTACCTGTAAGAAAAACTCGGACCCCACTTCAGGTATAAATCAGATGGTGATTTATTACACCTGCACAGGGGACCACTGCCCAAAGAGCAGGTGGCCCCGAAGTAAGGAGCAGGCTGATTTTTATACCTTTCTTTGTCCTATGTGGCAGGCAAGCAAGTGAGCACAGAAGCAGAACATGGCGGTTAGCTCAGGACAGGGTTACAGTGTGGTAGTTAGTTGCAGCTGGTTGGGGACAAATTTAGGAGACTTAGTAGCTTGGGAAACTCTGTTTGAGTAAGTTTTCACTATTGTTTTACTTGTGGCAAGGAGTTTTTGAGAACTCAGGGAACTTCCTTATTCTATTCTGAAACCTGTTCCCGAATTTTGCCAGGGGGTGGGGTTGAGACGTGCAGGGACTCAGGCTGAGACAGTTAGGGGCCTTTAGGAGTCTTTTTACTGGGTCAGTTATTACAATCCATGATTTAAAAAATGAAGTTCATGAAGCCTAACAAAATTTTCAACCCAATAAATAGCCAATAAAAAAACATCAAAGCTAACATTTTACTTTGGTGTGAAAAATTTAGCTTTTTTTTTTTTTTTTTTTTTTGAGACAGTGTCTCTCTATGGCTCTTGGTTCTCATCCATACCAAAAAAAAAAAAAAAAAAAAAATTGAAAGATGATATCTTAACTGTATTACAAATGAATAACAAAACCACACTGAAATCTTAACTGTATTACAAATAATAACAAAACCACACTGAAAGATGAAAACTAGGGGCCAGGTGCAGTGGTTCACACCTTTACTCTGGGAAGCTGAAGCAGATGGGTCACTTGAGCTCAGGAGTTTGAGACCAACATGAGCAAGAGGGAGACTGCCTCTCTACTAAAAATGGAAAAATTAGTCAGGCATTGTGATGGTGCCTGTAGGCCAAGCTACTTGGGAGGCTAAGGCAGGAGTATTGCTTGAACCCAGGAGTTTGAGGTTGCTATAAGCTGGGCTGACTCCATGGCACACTAGCCTGGGGCAAGAGTGAGACTCTGTCTCAAATAAAGGAAAAAAAAAAAAAAGATAAAAACTAATCTAAGTAAATTTGGAAAATAATATTTTAAATATATAATCTAAACCTAAAGATAAAAGAACTGGTTGGGCACAGTGGCTCATGCCTGTAATCCTAGCCCTCTGGGAGGTTGAGAGGAAAGACTGCTTCAGGCCAGGGGTTTAAGACCAGCTTGAGCAACAGTTTGATCCCATCTCTATGAAAGAATAAAATAAAACATTACATGGCCATTACATCAGCCTCATGGTACACTGTCTGAGTGTACCCAAGAAAATCACTTGAGTCCAGGAGTTTGAGGCTGCTATAATGAGACTACTGCACTGTAGCCCGGGCACCAGAAGAAGACCCTGTCTCAAAAAACAACCAAAAAAACAAACAAACAAAAAAAAAAAAAAAAAAAAAAAACAGAATTGAACTTAAATAACTCAGTTAATAAATTTATTTTTCACAGGTATGAATGAGCAATTTAAAACTATTTTATTTGTATTCTATGATTAACATATTTTAGAGGATATCAGCAAGATGGTAGAGTAGAAAGCCTTAGCTTTCTGTTTGTCCAGGGAAATACTAATATATTATTATAATAAAAGCAATACTGAAACTAAAATACCTTGAAGTGAAATCCAGAATTTAGCTAATAACTATTAAGAGAAGCCCCCAGAGGAGCACAAACTGAAAGCAGTTGCATTTATATGGGGTAGGAACAATTTCAGCTTACCTGCATCAGTCTCTCCACCAAAACAGCATAGGTCAGTGCCAAGAAGACTGGCCCATGATTTCTCCCACAGCAGGGAAGTGAGATTGGCTACCTGACACAATGACTTCTCAGAGTAATCTCAGAGGAGGCAGTATCTTGCCTCATACTGAGCACTGGAAAATTGAAAGAGCTCAGTCCCAAGACAAGACTGAACAAAGAAAAGGGGCAGCCATCCTCTTATAGTTGGCATGGTCTGCATGAGTGAAAGAAACAGAACTGAGGCTTTTCCTCAGGAACGTGAAGGGGATCTTGTCACCAGCCTCATGGTACACCGTCTGAAGAGTAGTCTATATGAAGCACTCTTGCTGGGTGAAAGTCTTTTCCAGTCAAGACCAGTTCATAATAAGACTAGGAGAGGTAGCTACTACTTTAAATGCATAAACAACAAAGTAAACTTATAAGGAATACAAATAATCAAGAATAGATAAAATAAGACAACCACAAGAAATGGAGATTTTTGAACAGATAATTGAAAATATTCATCTTTTTTAAAATTATTTTTAATTACTGTTAAATCAAATCTGTGTACATTAATGCAATCAAGGGGTACAATGTGCTAGTTTCATATACAATCTGAAATATTCTCATCAAACTGTTCAACATAGCCCTCATCGCATTTTCTTCACTTAATTTTTTTCCAGATTAGTTTTTTTTTTAATTAATATTAAATCACAGCTGTGTACATTAATGCAACAGGGCACCATACACTGGTCTATAAACAGTTTGACACATTTTCATCACACTGGTTAACATAGCCTTCCTGGCATTTTCTTAGTTATTGTATTAGGAAAATTATATTCTACATTTACTAAGTTTCACATGGACCCTTGTAAGATGCACCACAGGTGTAATCCCACAAATAATCCTACCTCTGCCCATCCTCCCCCATCCCCTCCGTCTCCCCCTTCCCCATATTCTGAGGTTATAACTGAGTTATAGTTTTCACGTGAAAGCCACAAATTAGTTTCATAGTAGGGCTGAGTATGTTGGATACTTTTTCTTCCATTCTTGAGATACTTTACTAAGAAGAATATGTTCCAGCTCGATCCATGTAAACATGAAAGAAGTAAAGTCTCCATCTTTGTTTAAGGCTGCATAATATTCCATGGTGTACATATACCACAATTTATTAATCCATTCGTGGATCGATGGGCACTTGGGCTTTTTCCATGCCCTAGCAATTATGAATTGGGCTGCAATAAACATTCTGGTACAAATATCTTTATTATGATGTGATTTTTGGTCTTCTGGGTATATACCTAGTAGAGCAATTATAGAATTGAATGGCAGGTCTATTTTTAGATCTCTATGTGTTCTCCAAACATCTTTCCAAAAAGAATGTATTAATTTGCATTCCCACTAGCAGTGTAGAAGTGTTCCCTTTTCTCCACATCCATGCCAACATCTCTGGTCTTGGGATTTTGTGATATGGGCTAATCTTACTGGAGTTAGATGATATCTCAAAGTAGTTTTGATTTGCATTTCTCTGATGATTAAG